>QLOI01002618.1:0-11612 GCA_003313605.1 Tuber umbilicatum | reverse complement strand
GGGTAAAGAGCGAGGCTGTGAGAAAAGCCTTCCGGCCAATGAGAACTGGTCTTGGCAGAAAACCTGGTGTGGTTTTTTTAATCACTGTGGTTGTAACGGAGACGGAGCATGTTAGAGTGCGGATGTTCTTCCGTACACTTGTACCAGGCATCTCTCCTTCCCTCCTTCCCTCCTTCCCTCCTTCCCTCCTTCCCTCCGGCAAAAAAAGATTTGCACCCCGGCCACATTCAAAAAGAAGGGGAAAGTATGGAAAAAACGAAACAAATAAATAATAAATAATACGGCAGCAGAAGGGAGGGAGAGCAAGGGAAAGAAGAGGCTGTAGGCGTTCTCAGTGCAAGTAATGATGTGACGGTGTAACTTCTGAATGCTCGATACCGTGGTTCCTCGGATGGCCCCTTCATCACAAGATTCCCCCCACAGCGCCCGATAGATAATATTAGGGAGATATGGCAGAGAGAGAGAGAGAGATACCGGTATCGTACCGGTACTTGCACATTGCGGTCGTACAAGCCTACACATAAACACATGCTCTTCCTGTTCATTCCGGCAACCGGCATGATACCGTATGGCTGGCTCTTTCCGACTCGTTCTCCCTTTCCCCCCTTCCGTTCCTTGCTTGCTTGTTGCCGGTACCGGTACAGTACATCGCAATATTTGTCGCCGCACCCTTCCGCGTCGACTCGGACTGCTGCCTTCAAGCGTTCTCTTGTTTTTTCTTTCTTCATAAAGCTAGGTTAGACGAAATCTATATTAGATTCATCGTCTCCTAAATTCTGTGGTAAACCCGGAGATACGACACTGCCCAAATTAGTTGCACGAATACAGGGTGATGATACAAGTACGGGGAACCGTAACCTAAGAAATACTTGATCGCCCTGATTATCCGGGGAGGATGTCAGTGTCCGGCACTTCGCCCGAGTGAAACTCGATGCTGATGTTCTTGGCCTTGCTTGTCCGCTGGGTTAGTTGCTCGTGGTTACTCGAGTAGTTGGTTTTAGAAGGTGTGTGTCTATATGGGCTCGTGCGCTCCAGCAATTTGACAATTTGATGTCTGGATCTGGTCGGAGAACGTCCTCCTTGGCGCCAGTTAGCCAAGAATTAACTTTACCAATCTATATAGGAACAAGGTGTTCCCTGTGACGGGTGCCCATCTTACTTAACCGACTTATTGGATCATGCAACGGATCGCTCGAGGTCTCGAGCATGATGGGGTGGGCGGATAATCCTTAACCTTGGCTAGGCATGAACATGGGATTCAAGGTCGAGAAATTGTGTACTCAATCTGGCAAAAACTTTTTTGCACAACATAGCCGAAAACTGTGAACCACCATACATGTATTTAATATATTCTGGACTTCCTCGTGGGTGGATGAAGGGGGGTGTGGAATGGGGGGGAATCATACAAGGAGAGGTTAGCAAGGCAAAAAAAAATACTGTATGCCGGAATCTGACTTGCTGGCATCTGTTTTCAGGTTCGCAGCCTGCACATAGGATACCGAGGGCAGGGCGCAACCGCCCCAGAAACGGCATTTTCGGTATATTCCGCCAGTGGGTGCGCTCCCGCATGCCCGTTCTGCCGTGCTCCGAAGGTAAGAAGAAAAAAGCACCGGCTACCCAGTGATCGAATGCCATCACTACAAAATCCGATGATGGTATTCTCTTTTGTGCATGTTGACCTGCGAGGGGATACACACACACTCTGGCCGACACCCTGGTTTGGTTAATGTATTATATGCCGCCTGGTTACCTCCCATGCCATGGGTGACGAAGGCAAAAAAGAAATCGTGGATTCGGTATCATGCTCGAACACTGCAACCGGAGCCCTCATACCGAAAGTCATCACTTCCGCGCCTCCCCCTTCTCCCCCCTGAGCAAACCGGGGAGTTAGCAAGAGGGCAAGTCCTGTGAGCTCAGTAGGAAAATCTCCGGGCAAAGTGTAAGCCTTCTGCTTCTGCTGCGAGATCCCACACGGTCCATTTGCATTCCTTCAGTTCATGTACCGCATATCTTCCGCAGGAATTGAGTCGGTGAAGTTGGAATTGGAACATGGAATGATCCGGGTCCTTGAACGTGTGGTTACACTGGCCAGAGAGACCCATGTTGGTTGTCAAGGCGCCCATTTTTCTGGGGTTGGGCCAGATATCCGTGTTAGAGCAAGCTGAAGGGGAATGATTCCCATTGGCTATTTCGCAAGGGAGAAAGGGTGAAGGGTACCGGTACGGTACTCGAGTGCTGTGCTCGAGTACCGTATCATACCGGTATGCATTTAGCACACAATGTCATTCCAGTAAAACTCATTCCGAGAAACTTTCCTTATCGGTTTTTTTTCGTTGAGTTCTACGAGCACCTGTCGACTTCGGACGCTACTGTACCCGTATGTTCTTTATTTGCTTTTTCTCCCACTTTTTTTCCACTGGTTTTTTATTTCCTTTTTTCCCCTTTCTCCTGCCTCGATGACTTGTTGTGTTCGAGTGCAGTAGAGTTAGTATGCCAAGCCGGCAATCGATGGAGGAATGAAGGGATCCTACTGCACAAGGCATATATAATACGGATTCTAACAGATTGCTACAGTCCTGTACAATACCGGTACAGTACTCGAGGTAGGTACGGGTCCTGTACGAGTATCCCAGCTGCCGTTCTCGTGCTCGTGTAGCCTTTTCACGGATTCCCCTTCTTGTCTCTTGCTTCACCTTCGCCTTCACAAGCTTGGGGGCCATCCATGATCTATCCATCCATCGCTTTTCCTAGCATACCGTAATATATGTACGAGACAATCAGACCGATATCTCGCAAATCCTTTCCGATCCCTCCCTCCCACTCGTTCATCTTTCGGTCCAGCCCTGCTTGCACCGTGACTTCCACGTTCGCTTTGCGTGAGACCCGATATATTGCAGAACCTATCGTTTTGGTCGAGGCTTCCGCGCCCCATCAATTTTAACAGCCAGCCAGCACACCTCGTGAATAATTGGTGGGACAAAGTCCCAGGAGAGCGAGCGCACACCTGGGCCGCCGTCGGGCGTTTTTCCAGATTGCGACTGAGTTTTTTTGTTTCAGGTGGACGTTGTTTTTTTTCTTGTGCAACCCAACCCAGGACAGAAGGAGTGCGGTTTGCAGCCGAAACAACCGGCTCCATAACGAACGATCCCATTGTCTGACGAACAGTGACAATTAACTTCCTTTTCCATCTTTACCATAAATCCCCGTTACCCTGTCACACCATTGCCATGATTCCCACTACCGTAAGAACAGCTTGAGAGAGATTCCGACGGATGAACCAATCAGAGACGCTACACCATGGCTTTAGCAATTTTCTTGTATCATAAGAATACCGAGTTTGTCCTTTAGGAAAGGTAAATTATCAGAGCGCTCGCACAAGTGCAGTGCCTTGCTCCGGGGGCTCTGTGATCCAACCACCGGTGGCTTTTGCCTTTCTTCTCCTTGGATAGGCGCACATGGTGCATCGTGTGTTGTGCGCCTTCAGAATAAAAGAAACCCGACCACCTCGTTTTAGCTAGGCCAAAATATCCTACCGGTATCCAATATCAGCACTTGTACACGCAACCCAATCTGTATTGTCGGCGGGGAAACGCCATGCTTGCAGAGTAATATGTCTCTTAGCAAGGCTGCCATGTACTAGTACTCGAGTACTTGAGCGCTAGTACATCGGGTTGCCTTCTGGGTAGGGTGATACATCCGGGTGGGGGAGTTGATCCGCCGTATTGGCCAAACTGCCACAGATACCCCTTCTAGCAAAATCAAAAATCCTGGTTTCCGAGTACTAGTACAGTACTTTACACGTCTCAAATCTGGAGAATACCGTATGAGGACTGATATCTACTGCCGGTGTGGGTATTTTGAAGTCGATTCCTGTGCTCGAGTACTTGAACGCCGACTCGGCGGGGGTGCCGTGTGCGCGGCACCGGTACGAGTATTTTACCATATACGGGGCTTTTGAAGAACCTTAACTTATCCACTCCTCCTGCCACATGATAACCGCAACGTTTCCCTTCCAACAAGCAAACACTTCTCTCGGTGGTCTTTGCGGAATGGGAAAAACTCTGAATAAAGTCGGGTAAGTCGGTGTTAGCCTCGGTGTTAGCCCATCGAATGCATCCAATATGAACCTTTTTTTCATAGCTAGGTCTTACTTGTGGGTGTTGTCACTCTCTGGGATGATGTGATGGACGGAATTTTAACCCGACCTTGGCAATTCTTTCCTACCCAAGAAATTTAATGCACTTACCGACATTTGAACAGGCTCGTTGATCCTATGGACAGTTTACTCTTAGACTACCGTACTTGGCGCCAAGGATCTACGCTTTTCGGGAGCCCTGGCGTTCAAGTGTCGGGATACTTATGAAATTCGCGAGATTGGGGACAGGGTTTGGTTGTGTCTGACGTTGTTGTGTTTCGTGAGCTAGCGCGAAAATGCGGTGTCACGACATCTCCACACGGGCCGAGCAATTGGCTTGTTTCGATATGAAAGCTGGTGCGTCCGGAGAAGGATTACTCTGTGGCCGACGCATCGTACATGCCTGTCTGCCAACGAAGAGCCGTATTATGTGAGGTTGTCGTACGGTATCACTACTCGAGAAAAGTGTCCTTAATGCAAACTGGAGCAAGGCTTTCGGCAACAAGTGCTGTGAATCCCTGAAGTCCGTTATGATCTGATGGAAAAAAAGGAAAAGGGAAAAAGAGCTCAACTGAGATCGCACTCATTGGCTCCTCTGCTCGAAACATAGGTTTGTAAATTGGTAGAATGTACTCGAGTAGTAGTCGAGTACCAGGCTTTGAGGCATCTTTTTTTGTCTCGATTTGAGAAAAATATTAGGTCTCCTGTGGTACCTTTGGAGAAACCTGGCATCAACCGGAAGTTTCGGGCGAGCCATTGAAATTGGTGGATCGGTGGTGAGATAATACCAACACGTTGATTACAGTACAGTGCACCATTAACTTTTCTTTTCTTAGCCGCCTCGGCCAACCGGGTGGATAGCAGACTGGTTCCTCGGGTCAAGCCGGTTTCCCCGAATTCCCCGGGAAAAACCATGCGAGATATGACAGCCTTGCTTGGGGATTATGGTCAACCTATAAAACCTCCCCCTCGGTGCGTCCCGCGTAGCCGAGGATGGGGTAAGAAATGGTGAGGGAGTTCTGGGATTGTGAAATATGATATCTTGGGACTGGGGTTAGGGAGTTGATATCATAATATGTGTCGGTATAAGTGCCTAGTTGTCCGTCGACAAAGCTTTCTGGATTTCAAGCGCACTTGTCCAGTGAGCATACTTGGCGCCTTCTTTTTCCTTTCGCATCTAGGAAATGATAAGAGTGCATGAAAACGGCCCGTGGAATTTCACTATTGGATCACCTAATGTGATGGTCAGATTCTTGGGGGTGCCCATAGTGTCGGAATCTGGTTTTCGTGCTGGATCGAGTGATAATTTCCGTAAGGTGGTTGATATATTTCTGCTGTCATGAGCGTATGGATAGATTCTTCGGGCCAGTACAGCGCTCTTTTGTTTATCCTGGGATCGAAATATTGAGCACTGTCCTGTACCGTTCAGGACAATCTGATATATGACATAGAGCGGGTCTATACATGTATGGTATCATACTAGAATCAATCTTAAATGCGGTTATCTTGCCCCCCAGTAAACGAGTTCAACTAGCTTGGTTATCCGCTTTCAACCCTTCAAGCGCATCGCTTCTTGATACGGCCCATAACGCTTATGAGTTTGGGGACCGCGAGTTCGGAAAGTGAGGGGTGGTGTGCGGCGTCTTCTCACGATAACAGTATCCATACGAGGGGGCATGCTATCGGTTCTCACGTTGGGCTGCGGGGATTGGTGGGTCGAGTGAGACTTTGCGATGGAGATATACCATGGATGCCTCTTCTGGGGCGTTTTTTGGGGTCCTTTTTTTTTCTTCTGATTTTTTTGAGCAGATGGTACCCCCCCGTAGGGCACAAGCGCGCCATAACCCACATAGCATATAGATAGCTGGTGTCTTCCAGATTTCGCATCGTAAGGCGTATGATACGTATAGCCCCAGCCACGAGTTCAAAAAAAAGGGGATTTCGCAGAGCTGTTGATAGCGGCCTGCGTCCCTCGATCCTCGCGATGAAAATTGTGTGGCAATTGCTGCACCTACCTGTTTATCAAGTTCCCACGAAAAGGCAGACAATTTGCTCAGAGTTCCCGTGAAGGTGCTATCCACATTGTCACACTTTATCACTCGCAATTCATGGTAGACCGTAGCCCGGTAGCCATTAGGCAACATCAACCACAAGTCTTAGCAGCACCATGCCATCCCCTTGCATCTCTAGTGATGGTGAGTGCCTAATAGCAGAATCATTCCTGTGAGAGTTTATTTCGACCGGTGCAGATTCATCGAACTCTTTTGCTGCTGCTCCAAGGATTGGCTCCGTTACGGTTTTCCGGCAGAAGATGAAGTTAAGAAATGACTCAATGCGGGAATCGGCGGAGCCAAGAAGGAGCCCAGGTTGGGGATTGAAATTGGGATTCGGAGTATGCGAGCGACCATCTTGGGGTTTGCGTGTGCGATGGTGGAATGTCTGTAGTGTCTCTCTGGGGACAAGAGGGTGACAAATAAGTGGATGGGGGGTATCGCTAAGTATGTTCTGTCCGGCCAGGATTGTGTAGTATTAATTATTGAGGGACTACGGTACGGCTTAAACAGGTTGAGGAGTGGCCAATTTCGAAATTGGTTAGCTGTGTATTATGCTGTGCTGGAATAGTACGGATCCCCACTAGCTTAATGTGATTTGGGTTTGCTTGCACCCAAATGGAGAACAGTTAAAGAGATAAAGATCAGCTGATTTTTATTTTGTTTTCTCCATCAATCCCGTCTTGAGTGAATACGTATCTAACTCATTTTGTACGAAATAAATACGGTGTTATGAGTTAAGAGGTCTCATAACTTGCATTATGTCGACTTTTATGCCCGAGTGCAAAAGATTGTACAACTATGCGGGGGTCAGTGTTGTGAAAAGGGCGTACTCCGCGGGGCGTCTAGTCCGGGGTAGTGAAAGAACCTGGCTCTGGGAGCCTTCTTATGGTCTTATGCTAGGTTTGGGTATAATATCATACCATGGGCCAACGTCAACTAATAAGTCGAGTGATATTTGGAGATCCGCGGCTCTTGGGACATTATTATCAAAATTCTAGAATTCGCGAGATGTATGATAGGTTTGTGCTAAGGCGGTTTGTAAGTGCATTTTTCCGATCCTGTCTCGCTGTTTCCCTTGCATGAGGATCGTATCGGTGAGTTGCAATCCTGTCTTAGAATCCTTCGGTGAGCTTGACACGGTAAACTGGGAAAGTCATGTGATATCAGCCTATCGAATCCAGTGCCAAGGGGTAGGTCAACATCAACCCTGAGGGCCCCTCTCTCTCTATACACCCCTCCTAAATATAGCTCCGATCACTACAGTATCTTTTTTCATAATTCGCTCCTTTCGTGCATTCAGTGCCCTATGCCCTGCTTTGAATAGGCTTTTTGCTATTCCCTCCTTTAGTTTGAGATCCTCTTTTTGGCTGATGACCTTTACTTGGCAGTCTCGGATAGCTGTGCAACTTTTTTTTCTTACGCGACACCATAGCAAATCGAAATGGACTCAGATGCGGATGGAGTGAACGATTTTTTACAGCGGATCCGTGAATTGGGTGACAAACGAGACCGTGAGGATGAGGAACGCTCTCGGAGGCTCGAGCAGGAGATTATAGCCGGGCGAGAAGCGAGGCGAGCTCGGAGAGATGGTGAGGCTCATCCCCTTGGGTCGACGTTGAATTTCCGAGGATTTTATGGTCATCCCCATTTCGAAAGACTGACTTGTGGCCGTTATAGAACGTGCAAGATCTCTATCGCCCCAGAAGGATTCACCGCTGGGCACACCGACGAGTATTCAGTCGTTTTTGCTAGATTCACCCAGATCGGAGATCGCGGGCGATGTCCGCACCCCCGGGAAACGTGAGGATAGTGTGAACGAAGCGATGGAAAAGTTGACAGGGGGTGCGGAAGAAAGCGAGGAACCAGCGGCGAGGGAACAAGGAAGACGTCCAACTGGTCCTCTCTCGTGGCAGCGGAGACCTAAATCCAACACGGTATCATCATCGTACCGGCCGCCTTCTGATCGGCAAGCGCAGCAGCTTGACAGCAGTGATGAGGAGATCGAGAAGCGGCGTTCACAGATTGCATTGAATTTGGGCTCCAAGGATCCATCATGGTTCAGACAGACGGCAGACCGAGGCACTACGTCGGGCGCTTTGCGGAAGGCACAGGATGAAGGAATGAACATTACCGGGAAGATGGCACTACCGGGGATGTCTACTGGTTTGACAATCGGGAAAGATGCAGAGCTCGGGCCGATTAAACAATCCCTTTCCGCTCGCTCTTCGAATGAGACCTTGAGATCAGCCAATTTTCTTTCATCAGGTTATCGTGGCCGTAGCGAGTCTATGCGTTCGACAGATCGTATTCCGTCTTCGACTTCGACTTCTGGCTTGTCATCGCATTCTAGAAATGCCTCTCTATCAAGCTCAACCTCGATACGCTTTGATCCTCCGGGGAGGGAGTCACTTTCATCTACCGATGGGATTAACCGGCCAATTGCTATGAGCCCAAGCCAAGGGCGGATATCGCCGGAGCGTAGAGAGAGAACTCCCAGTCCTACAAAAGGTCTGGGGAGCTTTGTTCAGAGCGCAATGTTAAAGAGAGAGGGCTCTATCAATAAGAGATGGAGCAATTCACAACAACCTGGGAGTTTATCGAGGAACAATAGCACTGTGGGTTCAGGATCTACTGCTAGGCCATCCTTCCCTCGAGCACGCGACTCCGCTGCTGCTGATGGCTCAAGAGAGTCTTCACCGGCAGATGATGCTTCTGGAAGTGGAATAAGGGGGGAGCCAACAGAAGGGGAAGGCAGTGTGTATGGTATTGGTCGTCGAGGCTCTACTACCGAAGGCCTATCATCAAGATACCCTTTAACTGGTGAGGGTGGTTTGGATCCACCTCCGAAGCGTTCAAATGAGGATACACCTCCCTCTTCACCTTCAAAAACCATGGACCAGAAGAGATGGAGCCCGACAAAGTCTTCATGGCTGGAAAGCGCGTTGAAAAAAGGTGCAGAGAGCCCACAATTCTCGCCACCCCCAATGAAGCCATTGGTAAAGCCTTTTGAGAAGCCGCCATTAAGGCCGTTTGAGAAGAAGCTTCCGGAAACCGCCAGCACACCTATTCGCCCTCCTACAAATCCTAAACCTCCCAATCTCTCGCCAAAACCTTTAGAAAACCCTCCTGACCTCACATCACCGAAGGCTGATGTACCTTCGGATACCGGAGGTGTTACTTCGGTAAAGCCGCCTGTTGCAGATAAGCCTATTGTTTTCCCCAAGCCGTCGTTAAAATCACCAATCAATATTACCGCACCTATTCTTGAGAAGCCACCCCTAAAACCTAGGGAACCTCTTAATCTACGTGCTGGACTGAAGCCCCGGGCTGTAGTTGGGGGGGATGACAGAGGTGAAGAGTTGCCTTTTTTGAATGCGATGTCAAGGTTACGTTCTGTAAGGACTCAGAATTATGCTGCACCTAACGAGCTGAAGGAGCGTATCCTTGCTGGAAAAGCCAATTTGCAAGCCACTGGTGGCCCTCAGAAAAACAGAGGACCGGACCCTGTGAAAGAAACACTACTCTCAGCCAAAGGATCTCTCAGACACTCCAATAGCTCTAGGGTTGCACCTACAGTGCCTCCAGCTGAGACAAAACCTAAATTACCAGATCTTACCAAGCAGGTGTCTCCATCGGCTAAACTCGGGCTTGAACTGAAGGAGTCAGCCCTTGCCAACAAATTTAATCCGAACCTTGCCACTTTATTACAGCGAGGACCTCCCGAAATGACTCCCGCTAGGAGTCTGGAAGCCGCTCAAAGTGAGGGTAGAAGTGAAGCTGCAAGTAATACTGAGGCTCAGAGGAGTGGGAAAACCCTCACACATGTAGGTTTATTTCTGGGTTATTTTTTACACTATTTTTGTGGACAGTTTATTGACTATCGACCTAGATGACCAAAGGTAGAGCTCGAGGCCCGAAGAGACGAGCACCGACTACAAAGAACGAAGCAGATGCAAAGTCAGGGGTGACTCAGAGTACAGAGTCAAACAAGGAAGGCAAGGAGGCATAATTGTACTTTTAACGAAAAACTGAATAGGATACTTGTTAAAAGGAAGACCACGACAGGATGATAGAATGCCCGTCAGCAGAGAAATTAGGAAGAAAGATCCTGAGTGATGTTGAGTAACTTCCTTGGCCTGTAGATGGGTGTCTCTGGGCAAAGGATGAGTCCTTGTCATTTCGTCTCTTTTTTAATTTACTTTTTTTTTATTTTTCTTCATTTTTTTCCTACGCTACTAGATAAATCATACCAGGCACCGATTCGCACAGTACAAGCTTTAGCCACCGCAGAATGTAACTTGCCATATTGTGGGAAGAATTTACGATAAACCACCTTGGTGGCTGCCTAACACCTGGCTGAGCTTCGGTCAAGCAATTTGGAATATCGGTGACAATTAACTTGTCACCGACTTCGTTTCAAGAAATTTCGCAAAACATAATTGACTCGACAGGTCCAGCCACCCAGAGCCACGGGGGATCCCGAAAGCATGATATATCCCGAATCAAGGGGCACTATCTACTCTCCCCCAAGGTGGAATTACCACGATAGACAGCCTCGCACGGCCAGCCGGACGAGAAATCTGGAGAATAAGCCCTGGGGCGTATGTAACAAGCGTTTATCGAAATGTCCGCTGGGACGTTTTAGGGCCTTCGGAAGCACCCACAGATGACACTGGGGCGTTTTTGTGGGGCGTCCCTACGATAACCGACTTTTGGACCGTTTCGTTTGGAGAAGTGATAGGTTGTGATTCTGTGGCGCCCATCCACCGAAGGGCGTAGCGTTTCCCACCGATTCCTGTTGCGCCATACACAGCACTTCCCGAGGCCCATTGCGCCACGGCTGCTCGCACGCGGGTACCAGAGCAGTAAGTTGGCACGTACAGTACACCGCTCTGACTCAAGTATCATAGTTTCCTCCTCTTGCATCGTAGGCACCCAAAAAGGCCCCGGGGATCCGATACCCGCCACGGATTCTCGTCGTATCATTCCCAACACATACCCCTTCACCACGCCATCCGTGTTCACAGAGGTATGAGTAAAAGCACCACCCACCGTACCCACTCATACCTCGGCGCGAAGCGCACACCACCGCGCCCGTGACAGCCAACTCACCGGAGGGCAGGAGCATCGCAGCCCATTCGAAACGCACCCCCCCGTACCCGACGAGGTGATATCACATGAACAACGACTCCTGCAATCTAGTGGGGGGTGGTGGTGGGGGGGGGGACGAAGGTTTCCGCAAGAACCTTTTGTAATGATCGAATAATCGGTTCGCCCTATCTCTCCGTGACAAAGAATGACATTCCGAGCGTGGGATGGACCGGTGTCACCTCATTCTCATTGTGCGATTGTGCGTTCCCCGTAACGTTCGGGGGAGAAGGGCGTGGTGCGTGGTACGGTACGAGTGTGGGGGTGATGGACGG
>QLOI01002617.1:0-11073 GCA_003313605.1 Tuber umbilicatum | reverse complement strand
TGATCCGCGACGCAGGCGTCGGACGGGTAGGAGGTGTCTCCCGTGGTTCAGATATGGTGGAAATGGTAACAAGTCCCCCCAGTCGTCCCGTGCAGCTCATGGCCGCCTGTGATGACTGGCGCTGTAGAGTCCCCGTTGAATCCGTGATATCAGTTTCTGCCGGATCGATCTCTCCATCGCTTTCGGTCCCAGCAGATGCCCTTGAGTCTTGATACTCATCTTGGCTGTCATCCGATAAATGCACCATTTCAAGGTGCCCCTGCCCATCGGGCTCTGTTTCTAACTCCGGATACGCCGTATTATGAGCAGTATTCTTCCGGACGTGCTTTGCCCGCCTTCCACGATTGGGACTTGTGCTTGCCGGGGGAGAGGAATTCCAACTCGATGAAATCTGGCTCGAATACGATACCACAGAAGCACTAGCGCGTTGGGATTGGGACTTTGCCTTTTCTGATCTGGGCCCATCGCCGCGTCGGTGTCCGCTGCGGTTCCCTACCTGGGGCACTGGCTGACTTCGTGCTTTTGTCTGCCTGGGTATCGTGTACTAGTAAATTTAGCATAAACTATATCATTGTGTAGGTCAAGGAGAGACTCAACGCAGAATTTGGCCGCGTTTCGTGAGTCTGGAAAAGGGAGCTGTGTTTATGGAGATATCCTATGACGTGTCGGGTCTTATAACTTGAAGGTAGGGCTAGGCTCAGGTACACGTAATCATAGACTGTCACTCGGAATAAAATAGAAGTAGAGGCGCGTTTGTTCGTTTAAACTGGTATCTAGGTCAAGATAGGGGACTGTCCTTGGCTTTTAACAACCTCAGACTCAACGCAAGGGGTCCTCGCAAAAACCCAGAAATGCGACGAAATGAATGTCGAGCAAATAAGAGGAGCTGAAAAACAAGGGTGCCTAAGACAATTCTAGCCCTAACCGGTAAGGATAACACAGACTACCAGGATCTCTCAGCAGAACTACTACCGGTAGACGCCCCAATGCTCTTAGGAAAACCAGACCCTATGCCCGTGCTAGGTAGGGTCGCCGGTGAAATTACCGAGGCGTGGGAAAATCTAATACACAAAGTATCAAGAGAACCGTGAGGTCGCCGCTATGGACGCAAGATCACAGATTGTCACTCGGAGTAAATCGAAAATTTATGCACAGGAAAATGTTACCACGGATGCCCTGCTAGGCGTCAGTGCTAGAATAATGGGCATAAGAGGCTACTAGAATCTCGACACGCGGTACCCTAATGTTGGGAATGCGACTCGGTGAAAGTCAAGGGAGTGGGGACGCCTGAACAGGGAAACTAAGAGGAACCTAGTAACGCTAAATCGTAGGCTGGGGTCAGTAGTCTCAGGACAAGACTGCTGGAACGCCCCAATGCAGCTTAGACAACCAAGTCTGATATCCAGCCCAGGGATGGCGGATGTCTTCAAGAGAACCATGAAGGCTGAGTGCAGAAATACAGGTGATTTAGCATGCCGTGAAGTTATCGGCATTATTCTTGGAAATCATGCATCACCGCATACCACAGCCCCAGTTCTCAATGATCAGGGCAACAAGCTCTCTTGTACGAATCTTTAAAATGCACCGCGTCCTATACTAGCTGATTCGAAAAGTATCGCGACATCTTGGCACCCATGTCACAAGTCTAAAGGGCAGGGTGTCAGTATACTTTTGTAATGGGGTCATACGGTAGGGCCCGTAATCATGGGTTGTCACTCATAATAGATCTCAATCTTTGTGTATGCGAAAGCGTTGGACTTTGTGTATGAACTGGACTTTCCCAGACTACTATGTAGTGTCAAAGCTATTAGCTTGGCGTAAGGAATCCTGGTGAAAACCTAGGAACGCGACGAAACGGAAGTACTGGAGTAAAGGAAATGAAAATGGCTGAAGATCTACACTAAATCTAGCCCAAATAGGTAAGGGTGCGACGCCTCAATCAAATCCAACCCACGTACCGTAGCCCAGACTACCAATGAAACGAACGCAAGAAGGAAAAAAAAGAGAAACACGGACGCAACTCAAAGGCGTGGTGCGAAAAGAGGAAGTAAACGCAAAGTGGGAACAGCAATCTCGTTTGTCTGCAGGGCGTCGTGCGGCGCTGTGCCCGAACAGATGAGATTGACCGAGTGTCAGACCAAAAGCAAGGATATTGTAAGAAAAGACCGAGGTCCCAGGGTAAGAATACCAGTAAAGAAAAGGAAAGAAAAAGAGAAACAAAAGAAAACGCGGAACAAAAGTGGCGATCTCATTTGTCCTGTAACAACCCTGCTGGATCTTACAGTAGACTTAGTCTTATCCCATGCCGGAGCCCGGAAGGGTTACGGTTAGGCTAGTCAGGTAACTCCATCAAAGGGTTACCATATGGACTAAGAAAATGGTAATGCTTAGACTGCGAACGAGAAAAGGTATACCGGGTAGGTAGGGAAGTCTACGCTGCGAGTTGGGAAGGTCTCCGAGAGTTCCGGCGAGTCACCCTACCTAAGGCAGGTAGTTACCCTACCTTAGGGAGTATAGTTACCCTACTTTGGTAAGCAGGTTACTCCACTTTTGAATAGGAGTTACCCTACCTTGAGCGTATAAGGTTACGCAAAGTTTCGGGAAAAGTCATAGGATTGTTTGTTACGCAAGATTATAAAGGAGGTTCGAATCTGGGCTCAATCGGGTAATCCGTTGTTGGGCTACGAACCGGAGAAAATCTTACCTTGGGCAAATATTGAGAAATCTGAGTCCAACACCCCCCTCTGGCCCCGATGTACAGACAATGCGTCATGGGCCAACTGTAGGGAAGTTGCTGGTTTACTAGTAAAAGCCTATGATTGAAGAGGGCGGTGTAATACTGTACACGTTGTCGCCGTCCTTCCGACCGGAAGCTATTTGCAGGATATATGAGGGGGCATGGGGCGATCAAATGGTTATACGAGAAGTGATTCTCGAGTACATACACCACTGATCCTTATAAGCCTACGGTGGTAGGTATGTAAGGTATACCGGAAGGGCGGGAGGCCTCCGGTTAAGTGGTAGACTTTCAACTCCCGTATGTCTCCGAAAGACTGTAAGATATCTGAAGGTTGTTAGCGAGCTCTAGATCGTGGTAGTCTTGTCTTGATTGAGGTGTTTATCGTCAGTGGCTACAGGTTGCACCTGTATACGCCAATGGCTTAATTGACTCATCACGGGAGTCCGTAGACCAAGCTATCGTGTCGAAGACAGTAGAAGATGATAGACTTGTCAAACGTAATGGTTGGCTACGAGACTTGCATAGACGAATACGAATGGGACAGTGAATTCGATATTGGACTAGCTTATCAGTAACCTGTTAGTTCGCCACTAACGGGACAGCGATATAAAGAGTTTTCTCCTGCAGTTGATTGCATGTATCAGGATACTGCACGAACACTTCACGTCGGATAATGAACTAGCAGAGCCGGCAAACATTCGGTGGAATGTTAGCCCGAGGCCCAGAGGAGATGGGCATGCTCAGGATGGTCGTGAGCTTAGGAGTGATGGAGAGGAGCTGGCAATATAATTCTACTTAAGTATATGTGAGACCTCTTCTCCTAAGATGATCAACTATCCCCTCGAGAACTTATTGAATAAAGCTGCGGCTTAACGATATTAAGTTTCACAGTTAATGTTTTCTCTCTACATATTTGTTCTTCACTTTGCGTACGAAGAAAGCTTCGGTATAGCCGCATCCTTGGGATCCATCTTCCCACAGGGAGCCCCCGTTACATGTCCACAGGGCGCCATCCGACATTAGTAGTCCCGGAGCCTGAACGAGACGGACCCAGCGCCAGCGTCACGGTAAAGGATGTCGACGGGAAACAAACCGCAAGAGCTATAGCACCGGCAAAGTGGGTTTGTGAAAAAGAAAAAAAAATAGAAACCCAGAGCAACAAATGAAAACCAACAGCAACTGCGACAATCTCATTTGTCGACTGGAAGCCGTGCCAACAGGCTCCTTTGTGGGGCGCTTGGTGTAGGGGACGCCAGATGCCCGTCTATGTGGCGAGTTTGTGGTGCCTTCCCTTTGCCCTTCGCTTTGCCCTTTTTACCTTTCCCTTTCCCTTTGGCCTTGATAGTAGTATTCTGCGCTTTGCCGCTGGGTGCGTCCTTGGCCTGCCCGGCTGCAGATTCCAGAACAGCGTTGGAAGATGGGCTTGGCGAGACCGGGTAAGGGATGTCGCCGGAAGGGGAAAGGATGTCGGGCGCGGCGAGAGGGTGGTCAGCATCTTGGGAACCGTCAAGACCTCCTGCTGCGCCTGGTGGGGGTTGTCCGCCAGCACCTCGTTGTGGCGCAAGACCCCAAGCAGTAGTGATGTCATCGAGCAATTCCTCCAGCCACTTGTCTTGCCCACTGGCAACAAGTTGCGCGATCTTCCTTCTCTGTTTGTCTGGACTTAGCTCTGAGATGCTTGATGCTGTTGGTGCTCTTGAGTCGAGAGATTTGCTTTTAACCCGTGGTCGCCTTTAGGTTTCATGACGACTCTATGACCCATGTTCGGGGATTCCTCCACTGTGGCTAGCGGTCGGTTCTCATCGGTAGGGAGCCAAGATCGTCGGTGGCTGGAATAGGTCATGGCGGGTTTTGCCCCTGCTGGGGCATACTGTTTCCGCGGAGCTGTGGTCTTCGATGGCCTAGATGGCCCAGAGGATTCGCGAGGCGTCTGGTCCATTTTTCTTGATGCCCGAGGTGGGGGCGAGGGTGAATGTATTGTATCCGAATGGCTTTCGGAAGACTCAGTATCCGTTTTGTGGCTCTCTGTAATTGATTAGCTGCTGAACTTACAGCACGTTGTCCCTGCCGGCGTTGGCAGAATAATACCTACATATTCATCATCTGAGATCGTGATTCCGCTCCCATCCTTATCTATCGGCGCATCGACATCCTGGGGTGACTCCTCCACGTCGGAGACATCCTCACACTCGCTATCATTCGTGAACAATGCGCTATCGTCGTCTCTGACGCCCTAACGATCCCATAACCGGCGTTTCAAGAACAGATTTCTCCCGTTCAAAGGCTCTGGCGTCGAGTCCCGGTGGCCCTCCTGGCCCTGGCGAGGCTCGATAACAAGAAGATCGAGAGGCTCTTTGCTCTTGGTAGAAAGAAGCCAGGCACGGAGGTCATCATCGCAGTATAAAAAAATCACATCTGGTAGCGTGAGGGGTTCATCTGGGCGAGCAGGACTGTTCAGTAAAAGGGAGCTACGTGCAGTCGCTCCAATCAAATATCGAGGGCACGCATTGCGCTTCGCGGCGCGTTGTGGTTACACCGTCAGGATCAAGGATTTGACGTCTGGTGAGTCCGGGACACCCCAGGTGACCTCAGGATCGATATCGCCGGGGTGCCAAAGATGGCTCCGGTAGGCGTGATCGCCTTGGGTAGCGCCAGTTCGGCGCACAATGTGAGTACGGACAGCCCGTGGGCAGTATGGTGAATTCCAATCGGTAACAGGTACTTCTAGGTCTATTAGTACATTTGGGAAAGCCAGGATTAGAAACCCTCACCAAATTGCTTATCGAAATCGCGGAAGTTGGAAGCCGCTTGGCGGCGCAGGTCAGTCACCTGTAATTTTTTGTACGTATCTTTAATGAGGGCCGCGATCTGACGCCTAAGCTCGGCAACGTCGGCGGGGCAGTGTGAAGTGTCAATTTTATGGTACTGTTCACGCAGGGGTGTTATACAGTGGGTGTAAGCTATGGCCCCGTCCCATTGTGCACTGGTCATAGTCATTGGTTCTAGTTTCAAGGACTAAAAGTAGTTCTTGATTTGATCTCGCCAGGCCATGTATGCTGCGCTGCTCTTGCGGGGATCCTTGAAGCCACACCAACTTTTCGCAAAGGAGATGTCTCCAAAGCGGCCACTGATTGCGCATCAGGAGTCAGTTCTGACATTTCAGTACTAAGTACCTACGGCCAGAATTAACTTACACCGAATCCTGTACGTCGGGTTCGAACGGAAGTTTCTGGTTGGAGCGGTGCTTGCGACTGTGGGATTTGGAGAATATTTGAGCGCCACGGCCAAACCCATACATAAGGGCGTGTTCAGGCTGTTTACTTACGCTTTTTTGGCCGTCCCTGTTGACGCAGCTCGCAGTCGTACTTTGCGACGTTTCCTACTAGATTGATCATCGGCCTCACTACCATGGCCGGGACGTCTATTGATAGTATCATGATTAACATCTCATGTATATGTGCTACCAAATGGGGTATCCATACTTGTTGCCCTCGTGTGGGGTTCTTGGTGGGTCTCTTGGGGGCATTTTGTGTATCGGGACGTGCCAGATTTGTAGGTGAGTATGTAAATAGAAGAAATTGAAAGAGGAAGAGGTCAAATGGCGAGGCTTGTGTTTGGTGGATAGTGTGTGTAGATGCCAGGGGTGGAGGGAACTGAAGAGAGACGCGGAGGGGTTATATGAGAGCAGGGAAGATGCCAAGAGCTCCGATGTGGTATCGCTGTGAGAGGCAGAAAGGATGAGGACCTAGGCGCTGAATCTAGGTTTCCCAACGGGAGCGGAGGAGCCATTTTATAGACAACGCGGTGTGCCCTAGATCCGACGTCTGTATGAGTTTGCGCAGCTTACAAACCAACAACCATTCGAGTCTGTTGGACTCGAAGGGGATTTTATCGTGTACAGCAAACAACCCGTGAAGCTTCTCCATCCGGCCACCGTTCACGATGAAATGGGCGCCAGGTAATAGCGCAGAGTCTGAGGGATACGGTTCTATTAATCTTAACGTTATCGTAGCGAGTACTCGCAGTCAATTGCTATCTATTTTTGTGTTTATAGAAGAAGCCGCCGCGCGACAACAGGCAATTCGACGCCAGGTGACGTACAGTCGGGTACAGGGCTTAGGTTGGTTAGGGCTTTCTATTCCTGCACCGACGTCAGCCCACACCCCTGCGCCCTCGATCTCGGCCCGACGTCAATTGAGGCAAAACATTCTGTAACGGGGGCTCCCTGTGGGAAGATGGATTCCATGGATGTGGCCGTAACGAAGCTTTCTTCGTACGCAAAGTGAAGAACAAATATGTAGAGAGCAAACCTTAACGGTGAAACTTAATATTGTTAAGCCGCAGCTTTACTCAATAAGTTCTCGAGAGGATAGTTGATCGTCTTAGGAGAAGAGGTCTCGCATATACTTTAGTAAAATTATATTGCCAGCTCCTCTTCATCACTCCTAAGCTCACCACCATCGCGAGCATGCCCATCTCCTCTGGGCCTCAGGCTAACATTCCACTGAATGTTTGCCGGCTCTGCTAGTTCATAATCCGACTTGAAGTGTTCAGGCAGTATCCTGATACATGCAATCAACTGCAGGAGAAAACTCTTCATATCGCAGTCCTGTTAGTGGCGAACTAACAGGTTACTGATAAGCTAGTCTAATATCGAACTCACTGTCCCATTCGTATTCGTCCATGCAAGTCTCGTAGACAACCATTACGTTTGACAAGTCTATCGTCTTCTACTTTCTTCGACAAGATAGCTTGGTCTACGGACTCCCATGATGAGACACTTAATCCATTGGCACATACAGGCGCTACCTGTAGCCACTGACGATAAACACCTCGATCAAGACAAGACTACTACGATCTAGAGCTCGCTAACAACCTGTAGATATCTTACTGTCTTTCGGAGAGATACGGGAGTCGAAAGTCTACCACTTAACCGGAGGCCTCCAGGGCTTCCGGTCTACCTTACCTACCTACCACCGTAGGCTTATAAGGATCAGTGGTGTATGCACTCGAGAATCACTTCTCGTGTAACCATTCAATCGCCCCATGCCTCCTCACATATCCTGCGAACAGCTTCCGGTCGGAAGGACGGCAACAACGTATACGGTATTACACCGCCGTCTTCAGTCATAGGCTTTTACTAGTAAACCAGCAACTTTCCTACAGTTGGCCCAAGACGCATTGTCTGTACATCGGGGCCAGAGGCGGGTGTTGGACTTAGATTTCTCAATGTTCGTCCAAGGCAAGATTTTCTCCGGTTCGTAGCCCAACAACGGATTACCCCATTGAGCCCAGATTCGAACCTCCTTTATAATCTTGCGTAACAAACAATCCTATGACTTTTCCCGAAACTTCGCGTAACCTTTTACGCTCAAGGTAGGGTAACTCCTATTCAAAAGTAGGGTAACCTGGTTACCAAGGTAGTGTAACTTTACTCCCTAAGGTAGGGTAACTACCTGCCTTAAGTAGGGTAGCTCGCCTGAACTCTCGGAGACCTTCTGAACTCGCAGCGTAGACTTCCCTACCTACCCAGTATACCTTTTCTGGTTCGCAGTCTAAGCATTACCATTTGCTTAGTCCACATAGTAACTGTTTGATAGAGTTACCTGACTAGCCTAACTGTAACCCTTCTGGGCTCCGGCATGGGATAAGACTAAGTCTACTGTAACATCCAGCAGGGTCGTTACACATTCAAATTCAAAACGATCATAGCATACATAAGGATCCAAAGCAACAGAGACAACGGACACAGGGCGCGATACCACAGGAAGAAAAAGAGACTGCCAGGCAAAAAGAATCTACGAAAGTAGTGAAAAGCGGATGCTCAAATCAACCCTATCCTCTGACGTCTACGGCCTCGTGAACGCTCGTGGAAGATAAAACTACAAGAATCTGGGACGGCGAAACAAAACAAATGAAATAAATACGCAAAAGCGGATGCGCGACTCAATCCCATGCTTAGACGCCTGAGGAAGCCATCTTGAAGATTGGCGCGACAAAACGAAAGGAAGAATCCTGGACATCGAAACCGGAAAATTAACTCATAATGGGCCGGGCTTGTGTTTGTGTGGGTAACTTGACCCTGAGGGATCAATACACACAGATGGGTATAGGTGTGTTTGGAGTGTTTGGTTCTGACCGAGCCGCGATATCCCGGACGACTTGATTGCCTTCGTTAGCATCGTTTTGAATATCCTTTGCCTCTATAGGCAAGGCCTGGGACGCTTCGTTTGAGGGCTCAATACGCGTCCTCTTTGGTTCTGATTCTACGGCATCTTGGCCGCCTGATACGGCGGGGCGTTTGCACTGTTAGTAGTTGTCTGAAGGAGGCAGAAGCAATGTGGGTGGTGCCCCGGTATCCCCGGCGTCTTGATTGCTTTCGTCAGTATCATTTTGGATGTTCTTTGCCTCAATTGGCAAGGCCTGGGACGCTTCGTTTGAGGGCTCAATACGCGTCCTCTTTGGCTCCAATTCTATGGCATCTTGGCCATCTGACATGGCGGGGCGTTTGCGCTGCCGGTAGTTGTGCGGAGAAGGCGGAAGCAAGGTGGGTAGACTTTCTAATATTGACCATATGGAATGTGGAGTCTCCTCTTCCGGCAGTGTACGACTCACACCGATAGGCGCCTCTAGGTCTGGTCGACTCGCGATAACCTCAACGTCTTGACTGCCTTCGCCGGCGACTTGAGTGCCATCGCCAGCGACTTGATTGCGTTGGCGGGCGGCATTCCCAATGTGCCTACCTGCCTCGCGGCGACTGGGTAGGTACCTGCAATGGATACGACCTCTCCCCTCACCCGGAGCGACTGCGTTGCGAATGTACTCGTCCCCGGTTAGATAGGGGTACCATTGACTTGCTGGAGTTTGAGGCATCGCGTCTTCAGGATCGCGCTCGCCATATAACAGGAGATCCAACAGATCATCAGCAACGGGATAGGCAAGTAGCCATGTCCGTACGTCGGTATTGGACTGGATGAATATATAATCAGCGTCAGAGATTGGCTGGTGAGTTGCCCTGCGTATCTGCTTCTGTCCCTCGCCTGTCGCCCCAATAATATACCGGATATCTACCAAGGTAATTGTCTCATAGATTGCACGACAGAGCCTGCGAAAATCATAGTAGTCTAATTCCGTGAACCTCAATCCTGTGATATACGGCTGGCGCCAATAGAGGCTTGTATATCGTTGTCCGGCGGTGAGGCGTGGTTGAATTTTCACTCCCAGATGTGCAGCTCAGCTGGGCTCGTACCAAACGATTCGGATGGCACGTGGGCATCCGAGTAGCGCTGTTCAATCTTTATTCCACTAGTCAGTACGGGAAAGAAGAATCCTATTCACAGGGCATCTTTGTGAGAGGGCCGACCTGTTTGAATCATCCCTCTGAGGGGTCCACGACTGCCTGCAACGAGATCTCGATTGCCCTCATTTACGTCCTGGTTCCCCACCTGGGGCTCACCCGGGGCGGCGCCCTGATTTGCGCCCTGATTTGCACCCTGGTCACCACCTTGATTACCACCTTGATTCTCGTCCTGATTGCTCACCTGGGCCTGACCCTTTGCGGCACCCTGATTAGCACCCTGATTTGCGCCCTGGTCACCACTTTGATTGCCATCTTGATTCTCGTCCTGATTGCCCACCTGGGGCTCACCTTATGCGGCGCCCTGATTTGCACCTTGGTCACTACCTTGATTCCCACCTTGATTCCTATCCTAATCCCCATCCTGATTCTCGTCCTGGTCTTCTCCCTGATTTTCCCCTTGATCACCGCCCTGATTCCCATCCTGATTCCCGTCCTGACCTCCTTGATTCTCCCCCTGATCGCCGTCCTGGTTTCCAGCCTGGTCTCCAGCTCCGTCTCCTTGACCACCAGGTGCTGGGATGGTGTGGTTCCAGTGTCTCGGAGCCCCAGGTGGCAGCAGGAACACGGCAACAGGCAGATGTCCAGGTACCACTTGTGCCGCGCCCTGGCCCGCCGCAGCCGAGGGGTTTTTCAAGAGAGTTGTTGCTAACTTTTTACTGACGTCCTTAACAAGTTGGATAATCCCTTCGTCGATCCCTGCCTGAAAGATTAGGTCGCCGGCAGCATGAGCTGTTACGAGTGAATCACACCCGGGATGTAATCGCCTCATACCCATCACAATTGCAGCGAACTCTGCATCGGCGAAGTGCTCGTTATCCGCGAAATTTGTTGCGCACATCTGATCTTTCACAGTGTGTAACGGGGGCTCCCTGTGGGAAGATGGATTCCAAGGATGCGGCCATACCGAAGGTTTCTTCGTACGCAAAGTGAAGAACAAATATGTAAGAGAGAAAACCTTAACGGTAAAACTTAA
>QLOI01002615.1:0-15641 GCA_003313605.1 Tuber umbilicatum | reverse complement strand
GTGTGGCTTATTTGCGGGGGTGGGGGAGGGACTTTGGCTTGCAATTGCTTGCTTGCTTGTGACTTTGGGCCGGGGTTTTGAGTGTTATTTCTCGTCAATTCTTGGTCTCCTGAGGAGCGCCGGGGTAGCAGAAAGAGAAGGGGGGGGGGATAAACTTTGGTCATCGGGAACTGAAAATGTGTCTCTTTCTCTTTCGCTCGGCAGCTGGATTGCGATATTTTGTTCAAAGGTGTGGAAATGATAACATTGTAGATAATATGGTTCACGGGCTAACGCGGCAATCGAATAATCTACCAAGCCCTACCTATTGTGCCATCCTGGAACTCCATTGCCGCAGCCTACGCACTGTACGAGTACTTTGCCTAACCTATCTATTATACTTTCGCAATCGCAGACACCCCTACTCCCCATATCGCGCGTCTAATACTATACTAAATAGGAAAATTACAGCAAGCTATGATACCCAATACATGTGCCACACCGTACTCGTAGACAAATACAGCACAGTACCATACAAAAAAAAACCACCTTCGAAACCCCCAGGTCAAACAATAGGGTCCCCCACCTACCTACGCACAGGGACCGAGGTTGCGTTTCAACCCTCACCTATCAAACATCACGAAACCTACAACCACCACTTGCCGTGCCTTCACTTGTCATCCACCTTCAACCTCGAGGACGGCAGTTCTCACACTCGGTACCGTGTACTCGTACATGATCGCCTACGCAACTCCCATGCGCAAAATGGTGGTACCGGTGCTATAGTCGCTAAGCTCGGGTAGACTCGTCGAGTTTGTTGTACCGGTACCCGATATGTGATAGGATGTTGGGATATATAGGTACTCGTACAGTACAGTACCAGCACAGCAGTAGGATGACGTCAGGGCCCAAGGTTTTGTGCGGGGGAGCGGGGGGTAACCCCGTTTTTTATCGCCGTCTTTTGGCGAGCGAGAGCACACGATCAGGGATTAGGGGACAATGTGATGAAGACTCTAGGATAGGCCGTTGAAAGAGGGTTTCGTGCTTGTGCTTGTGCTCCCTCTTCTACTACGGTGCCGGTGTGGCGGTGTGGCTGTGGAAGTCCTGCGCTGTAGTCTACCCCGCTGTATGATAGTAGACTTTCCTATCCAAAAAGATCTACATCGAAGGACTTAAACATGAGAGTATAGAGAACCTATAGCAACAAGCCAAAGCAATTTTGATCACATAAATGCAGAACCGGAGGTAGACAACGATAACGATGTGATATCTGATCGTCAAGCTTTTGTATGGATAGCGTAAGAACCGGAATATTCAAACCTCACGCTAGGACATTAGAGGTTTCCTCTCCTAGCAAGGTCCGGTGATTCCTCTCCTCATCCGTAGAGAGGAACTCTGGACGCCTTATCGTGAGGTTCAATTATTCCGGTTCTCACGGCACACTTTGCGGAGGTACTGCACCATTATTGCCGTTCACTCCTGGTACAGGGGGTAAAAGGAAAAACATCGCAGGCGCAATTCGGGCACCAGAAGCGCTGCGGTAACGTCCGGACCACAATCTTCGCATACGTAGCCGCAAAACAGCCAACTCCACAAACACTACCCTACCGTATTCCATCATCAATCAATTCCTCGCCACAATACTAGCACCCGAGTACAGTCCGAATAATCTGTTACTAAACCCCTATTATCCGTTAGCAAGTCCAGAATCCTCCACCTGTTGCTCCCCCCCTCAAGACATTACGCACACCTACCATACCAGTCATGCGAGCAACGGCTCCGCCGGAGCCCGGAAACGCTCCGCCCCTTTCGGCGGCCGGGCCAGCAGGTATGCTTCGTCAGTGATGGTGCATGGAATGGATTCCCCGTTATGTGAGGCATGACACATTACCGGGTACTGTACTCGTGCAAATACTTCATGTAAGTAAGCTGCACTAACGCGCCGAGTTTTCAGTGTTCGAGAGACCAAAAAACACTCGAAATCTGCTCATCGGTAAATCCCCGGACCCGGGGACAAAAAGCCGCCGAGAAGATTAGCCCTTTCCCAACACGGTACAAGATCGACCCACTACGAACGTCGCATCTCAAAACCAGTATTCGCAATCCTGTTAAACCCGTCAAACTAAACCTATCACACACCGCTTGATGCTACTGTGCATCTTGAGAGCTTGTAGGTGCGAGAGCCTAGGCAGAAGAACAATCTGCGCTAATTGTGGTATCTGTGAACTCGACGTGCAGGTGGGCTAAGGTTCGCCGAAAGCTTGAACAGAATGGAAGCGTCGAGTTGCTACGGTAGGTGAAGTTTCGAGCCCCCGAATCACCATCCCATCCGTTCGATGAGAAAAATCGCATGCAACAACCTAAACCACGCTAGATAACGCCTTCCGCCTAATACCGGTGCTCGTAGGTTCCGAAACTGGAGAAAAAACGATCAAAAAACAGTAGTGCGTGATACCGGCAGTCCAAATATCAAATAACTATCAACTACGAGATACCCCAGCATGCGATAGCGATATTCCAAAATCGAAGTTTGAAGAAATGCCAAGACTAAGCCATTTCGTATGGACTTGGGAAAAGATGCCAAGACCGATGCACGTCCATCATTCCTCAATTGACAATCTCTCGCCCAGCCGAGATGCAGAGTTGTAAAGGATTGGAAAAGTGGGATCAGGAAATTATCTCGCATATGGATTAAATTCTGTGTAGATTACTCCACTGGAAGGTGGTGAACATAGCTATTCGGATGGAAAACTCTTCCATTGCCTTGTACCGTGCGTTGCGGTGAGTGGATGGGAAATAGCCTAAATTCGTTGCCAGGCGCGCTAAGGCTGTATTTGGCAACGATTAGCCGAACCCAGTATGAATAACGGATTTTCAGAAGCTCAAATGACTCAGCGGGTTGGGCGAGTTTGAATACCTCCCCCAGATAAACCCCAGAGCTCGGATCCCTAGACAGGTTGAGTGTACCTGGTTAGGAATTCGACTGTTTCAGACGGACCAGGTTTTCAATATGTCCGTGTTACTCGAGTACATTACGAGTACCCTTGCAATCCTTGGTCGAAAGATATCCATCTCAGTGAAGGAAGGAGAAGGAAGGATTAACCTACTCGAGCACTGCAATACCGTCGCCCACTGGTCCTCTATCATACCTCAAACACGGTGCCGTACATTAATAAAAACCGAGCCAAACGGAAAACCCTTCGGCATCAAGCCAAGGCATGTCCCGGCCCTAGTGCCAGGTGTCGTATGAATAAACGCCTCAAGGCACCTCATTTACAGCACTCGTAGCAAGTAAAAGCATCGTAATGAGAGCCTTATTGCAAAGTTTCCTAAAGGGTGCGGAAGGGAGCCCAAAGCTCCCCAAATTTATTTTTTATCCCTTATTTTTACTTTTGTTTCAGAACTCGACTGCGCAAGAGCGCTCATTGGGGGCGTTACCGTACTTAAAAGTTTCTCTCGGATTCGCAACCTTGAGGAGATCTGCTGTACGAGGCTGGCGACAAAAATGATGAGCGAAATGGCATGTAACAACCCAAACCATCCTACTTCACACCTTCCATTCAACACCTTCTGAGGATGTAAAAAAATTGAAAAATTGATGGCAAGGCCCAAAATTCTTTCAAATATCTTCTCAGGTGCTCACAAATTATTAAGGAATTGCTGGCTACTTTGGCATGCGATATCACAGAGTTGAAGCTGAAAACAGCGCCAAGCCTTGCTTTTCCCCATACAAAATTGTCAGAAATTGCGCCAAGACCAATGTACCAGCCATAGAGCTCTTGATAATTCTTCAACCAGTTTAGATAGAGAGTTCTAAAGGGTTGGAAAGTGAAATCCAGGGAATAGTCTCACATATAGATGAAAGTTTAATTTATGTTGCTTCACTGGAGCAGTGGTTGGAAGGTCATGAATATGGCAATTTTCAGTAGAAAACCCTTACACCGCTCATCATTTATGGCGCCAGCCTCGTACAATATCCTTCTTGATAAGTTAGCCTTGCAGAATAGACCCTCGATGCTGTCAGACCCCAATCCATCCAGGCACCGGATTCGGGAGCAAATGACTTTTCGCGAAAAGGGCTTTCTATTCATGATAGTAAAACAAGCGCGACCGGACCAAATCTTGTATCACGACACCTCATCATATCATCCGGTTATATAACACACCCTGGAATTTGGTAGGCACAGTAGACCATTGTGCCATATCATGCGTGTAAGCGCACAATCAAACTGAAATAAAACGAACGGCAGTAGGTATCGGCCCGGCAGACCGCGCCACCTGCCTCTCTCTTGGCCCATTTTCTCAGAGAAGCCTAATGATACGATAGGGTATCGTACTACGTCCACCCTCCTAGGTACTCGAGCACTCCAGGACCGAAGTTCATCCCAGAAGAGAAAAAACAATGGATCTCGGAATTGCCGACGGTGACAATCATAATAATCATTAGAAAATGTAACTCATAGAGAAATGCCCTTTTCACGACGTCGGCAATTGTTCTCTCCGATGTCGTCTCAGATGGTACCCGAGTAGGTCGGAGTCAACTAGGCTCCGTGAAAAAGGGCCGAGTGCCAAAGACGATGTGTGAGGCGTGTCGCAGCCTTTCCAATTTCACGTCGAAATGGTAAAGAAGGCACAAACCTACCGTGACTGAATCACGAGATAGGGCCTCGGAAAGAGTGTCCACGAGCAGGAAGGATGGCATACACAAAGGGAAAAACACTTTCGTCGCCGCCGCCGCCCATCGGAAGGCGCTGGCAGTGTATAACTCCACGAAGTGAAAACTTTCCCCTTCAAATGTCACAATATCGCGATAATTCCTACAAGTATCACAGGTTTAGGGTATCCTTTTCTAGAGGATGGGAGGCTCACATGTGCCCTACCGTGTTACAGCACCGGCGCCTAGAACGGGAAAATAAACACGGGGAATCGGTTTCTTTTGTTTTGTTTCATTGTGATTTACGACGAGGAAAAAATGAGCGGAAACTCCGGAATGTAATTGAACACGGTTACATGTGACTCGGCATTAATTGATTGACAGGAGCGAGCGATGTCCACGATCATGCAAAGATTTTCGCGAAGGGCCAGGAGAGTGCTCCATCGAGGCGAGAAATCCCCTCCGATGGATACGGGTAATGAACGTTTCCCTTGCTCTGTACTCGAGTACCCCAAAGTCCGGGACCACTCTTTCGTTTTTCCCCGTTTCCCCAAACGGATGGCACCTGTCTATCGGACTCGGGCATTGTCAATCTACCGGAGGATGCTGTAAAGGAGAGGGAAAAAGAAAAGAAAAGAAAAGACCAAAGATGAAGAATGTAGGATAAGAAACCCAAAGGATCGATAAGGACATGCCATGATACAATGAGGAAAAAACAAACTGCCGGAGTCCATCAATATCACGGTTCGAGCTGGATCTCGACTTGCCAGACAGCAGTCCATTCCCCCATTCTGCCCCATCCCCCAAACCAGGATGCGGGCAAAATAATCGGAAACTCTGCTCCTGACCGGCAACTCTATTTTCTACCCTTTTTTTCTTTTCTTTCCTTTTTTTCCTCGCCTGGTCCGCCCTTCATCCCTGGGAAAGAAAGTTTAAAGCGGGAGTTGGATGATAGTAGAAAACTACACTGTAAGAGGGGCCGGTACATCCAATATGGTAAGTTTTTTTTTGGCTGGGTTCGAGACGAAGGGATCCGGCTCAAAAGTATATTATATATATTCTGGCATTTTTTTTTTTTTTTTTCAATGTTTGGTTGACGAACCTTTGGTTCGGGACAGATGCGCGCGAGATCTGGTAACTCGTTGGTACAGTGGAGTATTTTATTTTTTATTTTTCCCCTTTCCGCAACCGCCGTGAGTTTTCCTCCAACTGCCGGATGGTCGGTTGTGCTGCGAGTGTGTGCTGGGTGTTTTTTTTTTGTTTTTTTGTTCGTGCAGAACTCGAGTACCAGCATTGCGGCTCGCGTTTGATGTAGTATCGTTACTGGTCTTCCTCGCTCTTCTGCTGGGTGTATACTTTGTATACTCGGACCACCAATTTTGGGAGAGCGGTAGGGATGGAAAGGGCACGGTATGATGTGGTTGAAGTGAGATGGAGAGTTCGAGTTCGGATTGAATGAATTATGCGGCAAGAAAAGGGTGTATACCGTACTGGTACATCCCGTGAAGAATGGCAGCTCCTTCTGATGAATCAATACCTCTCGATACGGGAGAAGTACCATACTTTTCTGGGGCATATGATTGTGCCTGCTGACGCTGTGTGTGTATGCATGTGCCGGTGCTCGAGCGCAGGTATGTACTCGAGTATGCAATCGAGTATGCATATATGTATAGACTCTGGTAAGGTGGTGGCACCGTATGTATTTCTCTTGAGGCCTGTTCTGATTTTATCTTGCCTCGCTCAATTGATATCCATGATTCTTTCTTCCTTTACAACTGTGTGTTCACTATGGGGAGTTTTATACACTCCAGTATGTGCAGCCTGAGGAGTAGTAGTATTTTGCTTTACCGTTGCGGAGATAGATTGCTGTAATACGGAGGGAAACAGGGGAAGCACTCCATAATATAATTATGTAGAGTAGGATAAAGTTTATGCATGCCACCAATAGACAGAAATGATTGGCATGTCGAGATGGGTTTATTTTTGTATGATATTACGGTCCGGTAAAATCTCGTGAAATCCACAATCTCCGCTAGCCAAGCAATATCTGGATTCTGAGTCTAATTCTCTAGGGAAGGATTAGCGTTTTCCTGACACGTATAAAGATCATTCCTCAACAGGTGTTAGATCCCATAAACTAGTATTCGTAACTTGTCAAACTAAACCTATTCTGGGCTGACGGAGATAGTGGATTTCACGAGATTTTACGGGTCTTCCGTTGAATAAACAGAAGAACGAATGGTGTGCCGCGCCGGGAAAAGTGCCCACCATTCTTTTTTTGAAACACTCCAAAAAAATAAGAAAGATGGAGGGGCGCCACAAAAAGCCCCAAGACATCACCCGCGATCCAGTTCCGCAGCCTTGACTGTCTTAGTCATTAGGCACCGGTCCCTTGCTCCGCGCCATTGACATCCATCCACCCCTCCCCACCACCAAAAAGTAAATAAAAAGTGAACTCAAAAAAATAAGGAAGGCAAACAACCTCCAAAATCTTGCCTCTTCTCAGAAAGAAAAAGGAAAAAACAAGAAAAAAGAAGGAAAAAAGATAATGGGCAAGAATATCATAATTCTGTAAACAGTCCTTGTTCCGTATCTTTATCTCTCATCAATTTCCAAAACGGACGGATACACCACAAATCAGAGCCTTCCTCCAACAGCCTCGATCCTAACGGGAAATAGAAGGACCCTGACGCTATGCTCTTTATATATAATGATCTTCGCATCGTAACGCAAAATTCTTTTGGGTAACCTCAACATCCTCTGTCATGGGTACGGTACGTGCGGTACGCTTACGGCACTCTCTGCTGTAAAGGTCTCTTTTTCTCATTCACGGACGCAAGGAATCGTAAAACATCGGATTGGATCGTTAAATTTCGGAATATGCCTTTTTCATAAACATGCGCCCCCTGCGCTCGGGCATGTAATGTCAAGGAACAATAGCTGTCCGTGAGCTGAATGCTATGACTGAGCGAGTCTGAACTTGTGGTTTAGTGAAAAGGGAAAGAAAAAAGAAAGAAAGAAGGTTTGATAAGGCACCGGTACTCCCCACTGTCAAGCTTAACCAACTGAGAGTAAGTGGAGAGGGGGAGCGGTGGAAGGGGAGGGGCGGGTGTGGAGATACGGAGCGGAGGGAGATAGGGTGCCAAGTATCTGGTAAAGCTAGATTGGAAAGCGGTGATAGAAACATGGAATAGCGCCATCCGTAATTAACTTGTTCTCGTTCAAATGGGGCTTGGTCCCAGCCGAACATTTCCTTTGCGGTCCCTGGGATACATCTCTCCAGGACTACAGTATCATAATACTGGTAATTCGAAAGGGCGAACCGAGACACTTTCTACTAGAACTCTTACTTCTTCTAGTTACACAAGAGTGTTTCCTGAAAAGAGGAAGCAAAAGAGCAAATCTTTCGCAGTTTGCAGTCCCCTTCTCCTGCCGGGCCGGGCTCGCGTCTGGCGGAACAGCAATGCATCAGGGGGAGGAGGGAAGGAGTGGGGAAGGAGTGGGAAAAGGAGGAAAGGCGGCGAAGGGGAAAAATATAGTAATAATAGGTAAAAAAAAAAGCACGGCCTACCCCCATGCGCTATGACGTGAGAAGTGTTTCAAGTCCGTTTCAGCACGGCATTCTCGAAGCTCTCGAAGAGGCATGAGGCCCGACGCAGGGCAAAAAATAGGCAACAGTTCTACGAGCAAGACAAAAAGGCAGGACCCACAATGGCGAGGTTAGGCTCACCGGGGGCACTCTTTTTAGCAATATTTGAGGTCCAATACAGATTGGTTCATAAAAAAATCTGGGGGTTAAATGCCAAGGATCTCTCCGAATGGTGTTGGTTGATATGGAAATCTCCCCATTTGGGTACAGCTATTTAGAGGGAAAGGCTTACGGGAAAAGTGCCGGGCCTGGGATAACCTTGTTGACGTGATGTCATGTTTTGCGGGTGACGATTTGATCGGTGGCAAAAAAGCTTCCTCCCAAAACTCAGGCACAAAATTTGCGATATCTCGTTAAGTTACATCTATTCAATTATTCCATTATTCTCGTTCTTCGTTCTTCATTTTTTCATTTTTTTTCATTTTCATTTTTGCCCGATCCATCGTACTTCATCATTTCTGCTATCAAGATGGGGCTCCGTCGAGGATTGTTGATGGTGGGTGGGTGGGTGAGGGGGGCTTTATGCGGTGTTAGATATTTAATAAAATTACGGAGCTTGTCATAGGTGATCGGAACGGTAATAGCGCAAAAGCTGTCCACAGTCTACAGTAGATGATATGCTTCGTACCGGTACCATGAGTACTTGTGATGTGAGCTAAAGGCAGGCGGTTGCGGACTGAAAAAGCGGCGGCGGTGTTCTTTCTGTGGTTGCAGTACCGGTACTCAATATCAAGCACAATCGAAGCGGTGTGATGTGGGTGTGTGGGCGGGAAAATAATTGAGCGTGTATGAGGTGGGAGAGAGTGTGTGCGCTGGGAATAATTTCATAGGTGATATTGTGAATGTATGAAATGTCTGATAGCGTGTGTGTGTGTGTGCGAGTGGGAAAGAGAATTGAAGGGGAATGAAAAATATGCAGGACTTGGCGACCTTGGCGATAGCACTCGCACAGAACGGCTAGCCTGCCGGGGGCTTGCAGTCGGCTCCACCCTTTCACTGCGCCCGCATTTATTGATCCTCCATCCCGCTCGCGTCGTCATAGGGTCTCACAACTCTCGGGGGACCCCCTGCTTCTGAGATAGTGCCTGTCGCACTCATCGTCATTTACAGCCCTGTCAACCTCCGCCCTCTCACCCTTTATTTTGATGCCGCTTGCTTGGTTTACCAAAATTAGCACAGATTCTGGGCAAAGAACAGGCCAAAAACCTGGAGATGAGGAAATCTTCGGTCGCCCCAACACTCCATTGTGATCCCATCACGCATCTGACCTGTCTCCTCGCCGCGAATACTTGAAAAACTTGCTTCGAGTACTAGTAAATTATGGAGGGGGGGGATGGTGGATGATGGGGCATTCGAGTAGTGCAATGTGAGCGAGGAGGACAACGATAGGATCGGTCAGGTCAGTAAATGTTCAGCAGGGTAGATGGGGCCAGTCTCGGTGAACGTTCATTGCTGGGGTTTGTTCAACAGGAAAAATTGTAGGAAGGAAAGAAAATCAAGACTTGGAAATTCGAGAAGATTGGAGGAGGGAGACCATCGGGGTTTTTTATTCTCAAATTCCCCTCCGGTCCCCTCTTCTCTTGTCAATCTTTCTCAAGAGATCATCTTTGGCAGACGTACAAACTTTGCCCGAGTGTCCATCGTTTCAGTATTTCAGAGAAGCGACTTCCAATCCTATGGAACATGGTCGTTCCATCTGTCCATCGATACGGGGTACATTCAACATCTAAAATCTGTCATCAGCTGCAGTATCGGATATCATCAGAAGGGTTAGCATCTCCGGTATCAAACAACATCCTTGACCTTACAGCACGGTTCCAATATTGAAGAAAAGCTTCTCAGGGAGAACTAACAAGCACGGTACCAAGATATCGGCATCTGCAAGAGGGAAAGGATTAGATTGTGGCTACCATATTGTTAGTATTTTTCGGATACCGTATCTGAACGGCGACTCTCTTCTCGGACTCCTTTTTTTTTTTTTTTTTCTTCCTCTTGTCCTTGTCAGGAAACAGACAGGTGCCGAGAGCGAAATTTCGGCGGTGTCTCCTTGCGTCGCAGCCCCCAATAGTTGGACCAGTTTAAAAGATAACTAGGTAAATTTCCCTGTTCGTGTTCATAGATACCCCTTTCAAACATATTTTACCTATTTCGTCCTACACGCCAGGAATGTTTGCTATTTGTGGCCTTGGTGATTTCCTTCGTAGCCATTGCTTTGTTATGCTTTGAATTCTACAGTACTTCATTGCTCTGCCTTGCTTTGCTTGTTCTCACTTTTTTCAGTCGTGTTTTGCTCTGTTCTACATTTTGTTTTGTTTTACCATTCACATATTCCGGTATTACTCTCACCGCGTGTCAGTTACGGACGGGGCTCGGGGGGGTTTTTTTTTTTTTTTTCTAATTATTTTCGTCTCCTTTTCCTTTTGCTCTCTTGAGCTCCCAGAAATGGTTGCTGAGGGCAAACCGGAAACTGCCCTCCTCTCCGTTGCTCCAGTCTAACGCTTGCCCCTTCTCGGTTCCCGGCCAAAGAGCACAGGCATCCACACTGCACAGCTACAGGCATCACTCCCATCCCTCCCCTACGTTCCACTCACTCCCTCTCTCCACCCATCCACCCCCCTCCACCACCCTCCCTTCAATCCCTGCTGTAGTGGTGGGAGGGGGAAGGGCAACTGTTCGCTGGCGTTGTACCTACTCTACAATATCTGCTGCTGCGGTAGTTTGCTTGGTTGCCCTCTTGATTTCTTTCTCTTGTGCTCGGCTATCATACTTTAGGGTCGCTCTTGGTACTTGCTCTTTCTTCCAAAAGCTAACTTACATGGGCGCATAAGCACGCAGGCAGCCTCCCCGTTTGAAGGGAATAAATTCTGAAAAGAAAAGAAAAGAAAAAAGGAAGAAGCAGGAAAAAATATATATATATATTTATATATATATTTGCTATTTTTTTATCCCGAGGTGATATCTTGCTCTGTTCCCGCACCGAGGTGAAAAGGTAAAAAAAAAAAGAATAGATCTCCAGTCCATACTAAACGTTGACAGCTGCGTTGTGATCGTCCCTCATCTCTGCGTCTTCCCCTCGTCTACCTTTTTGGACGATCCACCGAATATCCCTTGGACTGGAGTAGGAAACTTCTCTTCGAAGGTACCGTGCTTCTCCTCCTGCTCTTCTCGCTACACTCTACTCCTCTCCCAAGTTCAACCGGGCTTACACACGATAGCTACCAGAGTACATTTTTACCCCCCCCAGTGCACATCCGATATCCGCTACCATACGACTCCTCGTCTTAGTATATCTATCCACCACCCATCGACTGACACCTCGAACTTCCTCTGTCATAAGACACTGTCTTCCGTCGTTCACCTGCCCATCCTGCTGCGCAATCACAATCTGATCGACCTTCCTCCTCACTCGTTCACCTGCTATACTCTACCGCGCTCTGCTGTTGGATGATCTTGAACATCGTCGCGTCCTTTGCGCAATCCAATCTTTACCCCTCATCTATACAATACGTCTGAATATCGTTGAAGACTATCAGGAGTAGCTCGGTTGCTACCTCTCGCCAATCCCCTTCGTCTCTTCCCAGCTACTCACATTCCATTCAATACACTCTTACAATGGCTCTTGATAACAGACAACGACACCATCCTCTACCTCCTAGTACCTTTAACAGCTTCCAGCCTCCAAATTTGGGATCGGTGCAGTTCACAAACCCTTGGACATCTGCTTCTCCCCAAAACCACCTAATCCCATCCTCCATCCCTGATGTTGGTGGCCTGGGTTCGTTAGTAAAGTCGGACCCGCGCAGCAGCAGTGTTTCCGCTTCCTATCAGACTATCCCAACGACTGCCGGTATTCCCACATCTAACCCTAGTCGGAACATGTCTTCTCCTACTCTTCTTCCACACCATAACGACTTCATGAAGGGTGACATGTTGAGCTTCAGTGCCTCCTCCCCCTTTGGAGGAGACATAAGCATGTCTGGTTCCTCGGCCCCTTCCCCAACAGCTGTTACTTCGTACAGTGGTGTTCATTCCTTTGCACCTACATTAGACTTCTCTACCCATCACAGCAGAACATCGTATCCATTGAGTAACAACGATCGACGCATGTCACAACCGGCCATGTCTAATACTATGTTTCTGGGTTCACCCGTAGAGCCGCCACGACAGCGGCAAAACTCGTTGATGGAATGGACTTCGAGTAGCAGACCGTTGGCCCAACCGCCTCGGAGCACGGATCACCACCAGTTTTCGGAAACACTCGACTCTGCCCGTGGGATGCTTGCCATGAGCCAGGCGCCGCGCCGACCTGGAGGACGGACCGATGGTTCTCACGACTTTTATCCTAGTCATTCAACCAATTCATCTATCTCGTCGACTGCATCTTATGGCGGGTATTATGGTGGTGGATCTGTGGACTCCTCTGCAACAGACTACTCAGACACCACCGGCTTCACATCAGAAGCTCCACGTTCCACCCTTCCACGGTCGGGTTCTGGCATGCATACTGTGCCCGGCCAAGGCGCACTCATGACTACCTTTAGCTCCAAGATCACATCGAGTACACAGAAGAAGCACAAATGCAAGGTTTGTGAGAAGAGGTTTACAAGACCTAGTTCCCTACAAACCCACACGTATAGCCACACTGGAGAAAAACGTAAGCGCCCTGATTTCCTATCGGATATTTTATTTTTATTTTTATATTTTTATTTTTGCAAGGGATTACAAAGCTAACAACGGTCTTTTTAGCATTCGCCTGTGAGGTCGATGGCTGTGGCCGGAAATTTTCCGTCGTATCGAATCTTAGACGACACAAGAAGGTTCACAGTAGCAAAAACTTGTGATTGGTGATCTCACTCGACCTTTCCATCCTACAAAGAATTCGGGAAATTTTTGGATCGCGACTTATACTAGGAGTGTTTTCTACTTTTTTTTTTTGTGGTTTCTGTTGATTGGGTTTTGGTTCCATAGTCGGGTTTTTTCATTTTTTATCACCCTCCCTTTCCGATCATGGGAGGAGAAAATTGCTACAGAAAGTTATCTTGGGTCTCCAGAAGTGGCGATACGATAGATGTATTGGCAGATTTGGGTTTTCGCATTTTCTTACTTGGTTACCCCTTATTCCTTTTATTCTGCTCTTCTTGTGTTTGCTTTTTTACATCAAGTGACAGGAGCCTGTTTCGGGTTGTTGGCGCTTGGTGTGTGTGTATGATTTCCATTCATGGTTGACCTTTTTTTTTTTTTATCTTCTGGGAGCGTGCTCATCATTATTTACTTTTATTTTGTTTTTGCATGTACACTTTGTGCCTTCTAGGGTTTCTCGTTCCGGTTGGTTTGGGAGTGCGTTAGCTCTGTCATTACCGGGTTTTGGGTGTCGGTCATCATTTCATTATTTATTTATTTATTTTTTTTTTTTCCCCTTCCTCATCTGCTCACTAAATTTTGTTATTCCCTTTTTCTGTCTTGCCTTTTGATCGAGTTTGCTTTCCGGATGTGCACATTTTTTTTCCTTTCCATTTCACTCCATTCTTGTTTTTCCGTTCTGCTGAGTCTCCCCAGGAAAGGACAGCCTACAGCATAGGGGGGGGAAGGGGGGTTTTGGGTGGGAAAAATGGAATCGCGAAAGCTAGCTGTGGATTATTTTTTGTTATGTATACTAGTTTCCTTTCTTCTATCGTGCTTCTTTACAGTATCTCGCGGGCTTTGCTATGGTGAAAGGGAAAAAACAAAAATCTGTCGTGATACAAGGATGATTATGATGACCGGAGCGACTGATTGATTTTTTCTTCTACTTATTCACGATACCCAAGTTTTGGTGTAATTTGATTAGAGGAGGGGGATGGATGCTACAGTACCGCATCTCACCAGTATGATAATCTAGTCCACGAGCACTAATGGTATGATAGCGGAATGCAGAATGGTATTTTTTTTTCTTTTCCCCCCCAGCTCTTCTTGCTCGATGAGGGACTTTAGCCATACAGGTCTTGTAATACGAGTCGTGCAGTGTCATCACTTTTTCTCTATCGCGCGCGCGCACTCTCCTTCTCGGGGGAGGGAGAGGAGAGGGGGGGGGGAGGAATGGGCCCATCACCCACAAAGCTGGGAAAAAAAGGAAAAAAAGTGAAATAAATAGGATGGGAAGAAGGGAAGGGAAGGGAAGGGGAAGGGAAGTGAAAGGGCATCATCCAGTCACGATTCAAGTATTTCAAAATCTTGGAAAAAGAGCAAAGAAACCATCCTTACTACGGTACCGGTATCATACCGGAATAGCAGCGTGGGATAGGGTATGATACGAGTATGGTATTCGCACACGGAGACCTCCACCACTCAAGCAAACCGGGCAGTGAAATCCCGTACTGTAAAAAAAAAAAGGGGGGGGGGGGGACTTTCCACAGTTATGATGGATGATGCAAGTATTACTTGGAAGAAGAAGACCCGCCATCATTGCTTTTACCCGCCAAGCAAATATACGCATCATCCTCATATACTACCGAGGCTGGTGCATGCTTGTGGCTGGCTGTGCAGAATACCGGTCGATGTTGCCTTGGTTTTGGTTTGGTTCTCGAGAAGGGGGTGGTCAGGGTCGGCATCGTAAATGTCGTGCTCGAGTACGTCCGCCTGCTTTTGCCCGCCCATCCGCCCGCCCGCATTATTACCAGTATCGTACTGGTATTGCCCCGGTTCGGGGCGCGGCGTGGCTTAGACGGTCGGACCATCGGCGAGCGTTCGCGGACCGATCGGTCGTGGGTGCCTGTTTACTGAGCGCTAGAATCTCACGACGCTAAACTGGCGGGTATGTAGGGGCGGACTATTCGTATGCCGGTAGAAGTTTCTTGGTGATGGGGGTTTCACGATGGCCAGGCTAACTAATCAGGGCAGAACGGGGTGGGATAAGGAGAGAAAGAAATAAACTTGCTTGCAGGACCCTGTAGATCCCCCTCTTCCCATACACAATCTATCACTCATGTACTCGTACTGTACCAGCGCTTATCGTATGGTGCCACCACCGCCCAGAACGGTTGGCGACATTCTGCTTACTCACTTTACTTGGGGCCTACCGGCCCGCCGGACGATACGATGCGATATCTATCCGTTTTGTGGCTTTTTTATTTTCTTCTTCTTTATTCCCCCTTTCCTTCCCTTCCTTCCTTCTTTTTCGACGATATGATACGGTATCCTATGGTACACGATTAGCGAGCAACTTGGCTTTTTTTTTTTTTTTTTCTTCCTTCCTTCCTCCCAGCATCGGGCCACTTTTTTATTTTTATTTTTAAGCTTGCTTACTACTACTACTACCCCTTACCCTTAACTCTTGGGCGCAGTGCTGGGCTGGAGGTGGGGAAGGCGCTTTAACGGTTTTTC
>QLOI01002614.1:0-24557 GCA_003313605.1 Tuber umbilicatum | reverse complement strand
CCGCTGGGCCGCTATTGGGCGGTGGCGCGGATCACGGAATAGAAACGTGGAGGCCACCGCGCTAGTTGAAAAATGATGGATGTATAATCGTTACAGACTTAATGGCTGAACGCTTACCAGATAAACCATACTCTAACCGAATGGATAAAAGGTTAGCCAAGCTGGGATTGGATTGTTTTATTTTATCTGGCGGTTCTACTTTATCACGTATTATATTATACGGATTTCTTGGAGCAATAGCAAAACCTGTTAAAAAGCCGTAAAACAATTAGGAAGGACAGAGCTGGTGACTGGACGTGAGAGGCCACGTAACGACATTGTCACTAATGCTAAGCCGGAGATCCCCATACGTATCTCACATTCTAACAGTACTGGTTGCGGTACGCAGTATAAAAATGAAACGTGAGAGGAGCAGATAAGGAAGTAGTGCCTGAGCAAATGAATTAATGACTAAAATAGAATCGGAGTGAATTTAAGGATACAGAGCGCCCGCGATCAAAGGAGCTTAATACAACAACTGTAGCGAATGGAAAATAAGGTTATATCAGTCCGAAGTCATGATAACTAGTTGAGGAATCATTAACTCTCTCCTCCACATTTGGGGGGACACCATTGGCCCCTGTCACGATATCGATCCCCCAGTTCACTTTCCACCCATATTAGCCTTTCATGTTACCCAACATCATTGCAACCCTCCTCGTCCGTATTCTTAATACCTGAAATTTCCTGCTCCTGATTTCCCTCGTCGCTCTCAGCCTCCCTTTGGTTTTTATCTCCCCCACAACCTCGGTCATCATGGCCTTGGTTATCGCTCTGATCATTGGGCTTATCCTCCTCGCGGCCCTCGTTTTCTTGAACCTCAACCCCGAACATGAGTCAGGGCGAGGACCAGGTGAGGCAGCATCAGCCGTGGGATCACGAGCCCCGGCCAATCCACATTCCGTTTGGATCGCTCCAGCTTGGGCCCCCTGGCGATCATTGCGAGATCCTGTGTTGTTGCTTTTTGCGTCCAATTCTAAATCAGAGAGATTTGGAAACAAGGCGGAAGGACAGGATATTATAGAAACTTACAGAGAATTCTTGAATGCATCACGCTGGAGAATTGGATAGTCCCACCAACCGTTCCTGAGCTCCCTAAGTCTATGAAGTCTGATGATCTCCAAAAACAATGGTCCACCCCAAATTTTGATTGGCATAAGCTATATTTTTGATCTGTTATTCTCATTTCCTAGCACCAGGTGTCAGAATGAGTTACTTTGTCGTGCCGTAAAATGGGATATCCTGTAGCTTGCCGATTGGTCTGCAGATTCTCTTGTACCGCCCGATCCCCCTAACAAATAGGTTTGGCAACATCTCTACCTTCCAAAAAATGCCCTCCGGGGCACAATCAATGGTCATGAAACGGAGCCCGGATCTCTCTCCAAAGGTGAGGCGTGGGACAACTTCCTCCTCATGGACTGCATCAATTGAAGAGAGAAGTTCGACAATTTCTCCAAGAGCATCATTTGATAGTTCCCGAGCGGTACGGGGTGGAGCGAGCTCGAGAACCTCACGAGAGCACTTTTTTTTTTATCCTGTGGTAGTGGTGTTGGTAGTTGTTTGGTGGGTTTCTGGAAGATGATGGAGAGGGGATCAGTCGCCGTGGAGTTGGAGGAGATGTCGTCGGAAGTCGCAACGCCGGTGGGGAATACCGGTGGGCAGCAGTTAGGTGGTGATAGAATTGCGGAAGGATTGACAATGGGGTGATGAAGGCTGGGAAAGAGGGCAGAAATCCAAATAAAGGTGAGAATGAGGTGAGCAGTAGGAAACAATAGCAGGGCTTTCTAGTGGTTATCGCAAGTTTGAAAAATGGAAACGACGATAAAATTGATTATTGAAAACAAATCAATGTTGCGGGGAGAGCAGACACCTGGTTGGTAAGTTTTTTATGCTCGAAGATAGGGCTTTCTGTTATTGACTGCGGTACCGTGTGGTTGTGAGTGAGTGGGAGCCACCGGAAGGAGTCAAAGTCCTTACTTATGATAATATTAGGTTCTTCTTTTTACGGAGGGAAAATTTTGTCAAGGAAGGTGTACGTTGCGCGTACGGGGTACTGGCCGAACGGGGCCTGGGGTGGCGAAATCCTTTCAGGAACTACAGCCAAATGACCGTGCTGTCTTCAGATTTGTACCTTGTGCTTGAATTCTGTCCATTGTGTTTCTTCCACCGTGCCTTCTCTTCATCTAGTATATTTCTCGGACCATTCCTTTTGCTCCCTAAAACGTATTTTGGTTTATTCAGTGCCAACAATTTATACTTCCATAATAATGAAGAAGGAAATCTAAGACCAAAGTCGGGCGGTGAACCCAGGTGGCCAGTGCGTCCGGCTTGATGGAGAGCCGGACTGACCCAGGATATCGTACGGATTGCCCAGCCGGACCGCGGCAAAGTGGCCATTCCAAGCAAAGGGCCAACCTGGCCAAGGCATCTGGTAATAAAATAAGCTATGTTCGAAAGAGTGTGAATTGTGTCCTTGTCATTTCCAACATTGTCGGAGAGGTACACTCTATATAGATAAGGCCTGCTCCACCGGTGAATCCTTCACCTCCTCAAGAGTCCACCATATACACTGTCTGCTATCGTGAATGATCCACAACCTTCCAAACGATTACGGGAGTCTTTTCCGGAAAGCTCTTCTTACATACACCCACAGTTCTCAAACATTCGCAATACATCCTATCGCTTCCTGGTCTCTAAGTGCAACACAAACTGTAGCACCATTCAAGCGGAATGAACACTAACACCTTAGAGTTCCCTGTCTCCTTACATATGAGACTTGCAACACTGTTCCGACAATCCTGGAACAGCTAGCTCCTGCTCCAAACATCTCGTTAGTGCATCCAGTCACACTACTTCCTAACCTATCCTAAGCTAACTACCACAAGGTCAAACATTTCTCTGACCATACTGAAACACTATCGTTCCATACCATGTTACACAGTATGTAACCTTCCTCAGGCAGCTTCATGAATTTCAACATTTGGAGACTTTACCTGGGCACCTGTACTCCTCACCCGGACATCAGTAAGCTGTGCCAAAGCATTTATCGGCTCCGACCTAGGTTCTGCCAAGCAACGACCGGGCCGTTGCTAGGCCACCGCCGGGCTTTAGCGGGTAGTGATAATTTCAACTAGAGTGACCCAGGGTTGACAGAACCAAGGCTGGACTGGCTGGAGAGCCTGAGGCGGCCCGTGGTCTGGACCAGGGACCAGGCTTGCCCCTTGTGATCAAAGGAGTGAGGTAAAGTGTGGGGCCAAAACATCGGACATTCTAGGGACTTTAAACGGAGACAGGAACAGCTAAGGGAGGCGATTATTAAATAATAGAATCATGTAGCCTGGGGGATACGGCAAAACCAGTGCCAAAACCTCCAAGATATTGAAAATCACCGGTGCTTTCCTGAAGCTGAACTCCAGGCTACCATCCGAAGATTTTCCTTTCATGTACAGGGGTTATTACAGCCACTCCACGGAGGTTTTCGTGATTTGAGACATGTATAATTGCGGTTGCGCAATTTCCGTGCACCGTCAACTCCTGGCGCTCCACGGTCAATTGTCCATGATGACGATCAATTGTCCGCGATCACGATCAATCGTCCTTGATCAACGATTACCTATTCGTGAATATCAATCTGCAACCATCAACTAGTGTAGAAAATGAAGAATAAATAAGAACTCAATACTAATGATCCAATAATGAGAAGGGTTAAAACTAATAGCTAATATCTGGGATATCCTCCCTTTGCTTCCAAAACTGCAGCTACCCTATTAGGCATTGATTTCCAAAGCTCTTCAAAGAACTCCGCGGGAATTGTCTCCCAAACCAGAGGAAGCACTTAAGCTAGCCTCTTCTTGACAGCTTGTTTCCCTCCTGGAGTATTTCCAATTCTTGGGTACTGCTGATGCAACCTCTTCTTAAGCTCCACCCAAACATGCTTAATAGGATTCAGATCAGGAGAATAAGGAGGTTGCTCAAATATATATCAATATTATTGCCCTCTAGCCAATCCATAACACTATAAGCTTTGTGAACAGGAGCATTATCTTGTTGGAAAATAAAATCATGAATACTACAAGCTAATATATTGTGAATAACAGGAATCAAGTGCCTTCTCGAAAGTCTAGTATACTTGGTTTTGTTGATATTACCTTGAGTGATAGGAACCAAGGGTATCTTTGTCTTGCCCCAAAGGTACCCTCAAACTATTAAGGATATTCCCTTAGTCTTCTCCTTTGGATCAATACAATCATTCAGCCATTTTTCTCCAGGCTCCCTGAATACCCAATTGAGTCTCTTAGTAACATGCTCATTCTTGAGCTGAGGTCTGGATTTGGCTATCCATTTCTTCATATTGGCCTCTTTGAAAACTCAGTCTACTATAATAAATATTAATATTAAGCAATCATAGTTTATCACTCAGGTGTAATAGTTACCTGCAGCACATGAAACCACTGGTGCTTATTTATCCCAGAAATCTGCTCGGGTCATTTGGGAATTTGATTCGACAGCCCAGATAATTGTAAGACGCGGCTGCTGCCTCAAAAGTGAAGTGCGACATGGGCGAGGAATATTATCCACCACCATTCTCTCACATGCCCGTATGAGGAAGCTCTCAAAAGTAGACCGGGGCCAGCCAACCAGGGATGCTACTTGTGCAATTCTGCCCAAACAGTTGAAAAATGCGCGGATCGTACTCTTTCCTGCATTTATCATTTCATACCTTCATATCTTCAAATTTTCTTTCTTTTTAGAAGCATATTTTGCACCGCCTGATCAATTAACCATGGTTGGAACTGCCTAAGGAAGTGGTAGGAAAGGTCTTTCACTTTATACACGGGTATTAAACGCCAGTCAACATGTCACAATCGTTGTGTTAAGTACGAGTACTCCTACCTGAACTTTTTAGTGAGTCATGACAAATAGGAGAAAGGTTTCACGAACACTTCTGTCGAGTGGCTGTAGGATAAACGGCAGGGATGAGAAAGTGAATGCAAGTAGGCGGAGTGATAACCTATATATTCGGTGAAGATGTACTGGAAGGAAGTGGGACAGATTATTGGTGACGGATGTAGCAGATTAAATGGGGACTCGGATAGAACTACCGTGGATACATGAAGAAGTAAGGAGTGGCGAACAGATCGGAATAAAGTGGGGTGGAACTGTGGTAAGAGAAGGATCGTGCATGAGAGCAGCGGAATTGAGACCGAGATGGAAATAGAACGAACATTCTGGAACCGGAGATGGGAAGAGAAAATAACCGTGTAGGATAGTGTTAGAAGAGTGGGGTACAAATGACATGACGGAGGAAGGGAGAGGATGTTATGAAGACTCCTGGATGAGTACTTGAGGTTATTTTGTATTTAAAAAAGTCAGCTCGCCTACTATTTGTACAAGAGCAAGTCAACAGCCAACAAGTCAATCATCATAGATTGTTACCTCCTATACCGCACAAGTTTCTCATATATTTTTCTCAAGTTCATGCCTCAATTTTTTTCTTTAATACCTAGTGAACAATAAGTAGGTAGAATATTATATAAAATTATTAGCAGGCTTTACTTGCCCATTCCAAAAGTATCTGAATATGTGGAATTCTGTGTTAGCGCCAAGGTATCAAGGTAAACGCGGATAAACAATTACTGAAAACTTTGGCCATAACTCCCCACTTATTAGCAAAATGATGACACCTGAGGCGGGAAAAGCAGTTAAATCACCGGCAAATGACATATTGTTTTCACCCAGATACTAACAATTGAAAATCCCTGCAAAGTAATCATGCCGCACGGCAGCAATTGTAACACTCCTGACCATGCAAAAGCTAATGGCTTTTCAACAAGTCAAACAATTTACCAGTGTTCCAATCTCAATAGCGAATAATACATGGTTATCTGTCACTACTAATGCTTGCAGGAATTGGCTCACCAATGGTGACAATTTAGATGAGCCACTTTCCGCGCGTTGGTAAATTGCGTAATTGCAAATGTTTGGATCCCAATACAGCTTCTGGCCCGATGCGAGCCTTAATGAAAGAAGACAACAGTCATCTGTGAACAACGGCCAAGAGAGATTTCAAACCACGACCAGTGAAGCTCCTGGATCATTGGAGGGAAGCAGGATTGTCACATGTTGTAATAGCGTACTTCATAGAGTAGCGACGTCACGAGGCTAGCATTCATATTGTGTAGAGTTTAAACCTGTTTAGAGTTCTGAAAATCAGTTAAAGCGTCTGGTATGTACTGTATTTTTGTACTCCTAAAACAGTGTTGGCGCTACCGGTAGACCCAGGCACCTTAGGTGACACTTCCCATACAAATTATCCAATATCAACAACACTTTATGTCGATACAAGGTCTTTTTCTATGAATAAAAATAAAAAGATTACCGAAGAAAGAATTATCAAACTGGGAATACAATTGAACTATTGCGGTACTTGAGTAACTTGGTGTTCTGCAGTTGAATAGGCGGACTACATGTTTATGTACAAGATATCGATCCCCCTTGTGTCTCCATTTAAACTCTCACTTGTTTGGCTCAAAATAGGTGAAAAGTAGGATGATGGCCGCGTTAGCACCAAAATAAGAATGGCACTTTAGTAATGTGCTATAGTGTGATTGGATGGAAATAGTAAGGTCTATTTTTTATAAGGCTAATGGGAACAAAGAATGAAAAGACAGAGGGAAAGTAAGAGAGCGCTGATATAAATGAAAAGAGTGCAAGATCATATGCACTAGTCGAATATGGAGTGGAGAAAACTGCGGGAGGGAGAACTACATGTTGCTGCTGAAATGTGCGTAACTGCCCAAGCTGCTGGCGAAGTATTTAAAACAAGATAATCTTATTTGGGCTAAATGTTTACTTTCAAGCCAATGAAGATCAGGAACAGTAGGGATCTTGCCTCATGCCAGTATGTTACATACCTCTGCTAGTCTATTCTATGGCCCGCATGTAAAGAGAGGATGATAGCATACCCAATTTCCAGCAGATGGAAGATGCCTCTTCAGATAGTTCTGACTTTACCACTGGTGAACTGGGAAATGAAACAATTTCAAAGATTGACCGGCCAGTGAACTCCCCAGACTTCAATCCGATAGTAAACATCTGGTACTTGAAGAAGTCAAGGATCATTTGCCAGCATGCAGAGCAGAAAATTACAACTCCTTTCGCAATTAGACCTGTTTTGGTGGAAGACATGGCTAAGATTACTATTGATGTAATTAATGATGAAATCTCTAAGCTACCAGTAATCACTGATGATGTATGTTAAAAGATGTGGAAACAAGTTTGTAGTATAACCTGTAACCTGTGTTTTTTTGTCCTTTCTTTCGGATTTTTTTTTTAGTCTATACCTTAGTTCTAGTTTTATCTATTATCATTCAGTGCCCACACGAGCTCCAGCCTGCCTCCAAGACAGCCAAGACTAGGTTCCACATTGTTGGATACTTTTGGAATGGGCAAGTACACTGTATCGGTTACTGTCTTACAGTCCTCCTTCCTACAAGTTTAACAACTCCCGCTTTCCTCCATCTCTATCAGTATATAGAGACACTTCCAGCGGCCGAGGGGGAATAAGAAGTCCAAGATTATCATCCCGATCAGGACTTCTTTCAAAACATCCAAGGTTACGTCCTTACTGTCATTGTTTGTTCCACCTTATATCTTGTGGTAGGGCAATAGTCGGGCGCTATAGTACTCTATTGTTTGGCCCGATTGCACGCATGATCCATTCAACCTTATGTTAACTTTCAAATGACCTCCATGTGAATTAGCACGAACAATCATTTCTCTCAACATCTCCTACATGGTTCTTGTGCCTTGAATACTCTTCACATGCGCATCCTAATCGGAAAATTGAAATTGTGACTGATTACAAGGGCTTCACTATCACGAATTTTCCAATCTGACCGTCATCGTGCTTGCTGTTCTGTGGGCTCAGGTTCTTAATCTAGGATTATTGCTACTGCGTCCACTGCACAGAGCGATATCTGGATACTGCGAGCGCATTGATAATAGTTGTAGCTGTAGAGCTATGGCGTATTACCTTACTTGGTCAGAGAAATAACGTAATTTACAGGGAACCGGCTCTGTCCCCGGATGTGGCTTGGCGCCAAGAGTGGTTTCAGTAGATACCACGCTCAATAAAAGGAGTGCAGAGGCATCGCATAACGTCACAGCACAAGTTCAATTTCCCCACAATGCCAGCAATCAAGGAAGGAATGAAAGATAAGGTGGATGCCTGGCTGCAGGCGGCGATTAAGCACTACCATGAGAGCCGTGAGCCCTCTATTCGATCCTCAGTTGAGAAGAAAGCAGTCACATACTCTACCTTGGGAGGGCGGCTCAAAGCTAGGCAATCATGGTTTTCCGGGCATCGTTGGATGCAGGTATTAACCGAATATAAGGAGGGTTCATTCATGAGAGGATGTGAGCACTTGGATGAGTGGGGATATCCTGCGCGATTAGCGATGTTCGAGAGTATGGCGGAAGGAATTGTTAGCTGGCGAGTGAATGATAGGCCATTGGGCAAGACCTGGACAACCAGGTTTCTCAACAGTCATCCCCGTTTTGTAGTTACACTCACTAGTTGCTCGGATTGTCAGCGAGCCCTAGCCAATCATCCTGTAGTCTTGAAGGACTATTTCTCTTAAGTATGTTTGCTATATCTATTCTCCTTACTCACAAGTACTAATTCCTGATTTAGCTTCAAAATGTAATAATATATTACCAGATACCCTACTCCAACATATACGATATGGGTGGAAAAGGTATTATGATCGGAGTGGCCTTGCACTGCAAAGTCATTTGCAAAAGAGGCACCCGGCAGCAAAGCAGAGACAAGATGGTTCCAGGGAGTGGGTGACCGGAATTGAAGCTATCTCCGGTCATGGCAGAGTACTACGTCCCATGATTATAAATAAAGGCAAAGCCTACTACATGGGCTGGTATGCAAAGCTAAAGAAAGGAGATTTATCATACTGTGGGTTCCAGAGAAGGGTTGTAGTAATGAGTAGCTTGGGTTAAGGCGGCTAACGGCAATTTTCGATACCGAGACACTGGAGAGCTTGGTCTTTCTCCCAATAACACAAGTTCTATTTTTCCATACACTCATATTGTGAACATAGTGCGGGAGGGGGGCATCGCCGGTTGATTTTGGATGGACATGTCTCCCATTTTAATTAGGAATTCTTCGATTACTGCCTTAATACAAAAGTTATTCCCTCGTGCCTCCCAGCTCATTCTACTCACCTTGTCCAGCCACTGGATGTAGGTTCATTCATCCCATTACAGCGACACTATAATAATGGGCTCGGTGAGTTCATTAGAAAGGGGCATTCGGGGATAAATAAGGGTGAATTTCTGCCGTACGTGTCCTATCAACTTTTCTAGGAGTTCTACTTAATCATATATAATATAGAATACTGATGCCCTCCCGGAGAGTTACATTCACGTTCAAAAATATTGTGCACATGTGGGAGGCAGTGGGGGTAATTCCTCTTAATTCCCGGAGGGTTTTGGGGTTAAAGTGGAGGAAGGAGACACGGAATGTCGCACATTTAGCAGCCTCGGTTGCTACGGCCGCTCTGGTCCCTAAAACCCGATGCGCAGTTAGTAGAGCTAGGCGAACCGCATTCTCCCTCGTTACCCACAAGACCCCCCCCCCTCTCTCAAGCTTAAAGCCCTCATATCTGGCCTGTCAGAAGGGTTCTAACAGACCATAGTGGATAAAGTGGTTGAGGAGGAGGCCCACCGCCACTATTGGTAACTTGTTGGAACAGAAAAAAAGGAAAGACTTCAGACCGCCAGAAGCTCACAGAAGCAACAGTAGTTAGTTCAGAAACTGCAATTCAGTTACGGGAGGAGCGGGAGCGAGTTGATACCGCTAAGGTAGCGCGGAAAGCCATCAAGCAATCTCGGTCACTGGGCGGAAGCCAAAAACCCAAAAGAAGTCCGTTGCACATGCCTGTGGAAGAGGTGGAGAGTGGAGGAGAATTACAGGATATGGGTAGGTCAATTGCCCTTGATGAGGCAGCGGATCTCTGGAAGGAGATGGAAGGATTGGAGGTATCAGGGGATAGATCGGGGGATGAGAGTGGGGGGGGGTTCGGGATAGAATAGAGGTATGGGGGAAATGGTAATTTCAACACAGTGAACCGAATTATCACAATTTGGAGGGTTCATAATAGTTGTTCTTCTTAGTGGGAATGGCATTCACTTCATCGAAAGCGATAAAGAATTCAATTCAATGGTTTATGGATTGAGAAAGGTGCTAGGACCCCCTCATGAAATGATCCAGATTGCGCCATCTCGGCTGATCCGGATCCGGGTGAAGAGCCGTTTCCCCGTAAATAACGTTACCATTAGTTTCGTTTTTGATTAGATCGGAGGATTGTTCGTACTCCGTCCTATTGTTGACGGGCTTCGAGAGTCTGGAAGAAAGGTTTGCGGTATGCGGACATAGTGGTCGGAACGAGGTACAAGAAGGGATAGTCAATGGTTCAAGACAAGGTTAGCTAGCCTCTCCCATACGGCGCTGTGATTTTAACTTAACCGAAGTCTTGGGGAAACAATCAAGGCCGAGAGAAAGAAACACCCGCCGGACCTGGACCACCGACAACTGTGCAACGCCAACAACCAGACCGCCGGGTCCCCAAGTGTTCGGAGGCGGGAGTGGTCGCGGGATAACTGACCCCTAGACTTAAGGAATAATCAGGTATGGTGCCTCTATGGTAGAACACGAGCTGGCTCTAACCTGATTTGGCGAGACTCAAAAACTACACTATGCACTTCACTTGATTCACCCTGCGATCAAACTTCTGTCGCCTCACTGGGTAGGAACGCGCTAGCACCGGAGTCGCAAAGATGTTCCACACCGCAAGAACTCCTGAAGTCCGCCATCTCAGGCCTATGACACAGATAATTGTAAATTGCGACATCAGCCTAGATATATTTAGTTTAGCAAGTTAACCGAATTGCGAATGGAGGTTAATGTGATCCAACACAGCCAAATGGCTGGGGCTCTACCATGTTAGGAAACCGCTAATCCTATTTAAAAAATGAGACTCCGACGGCGGAGATCATAGGAATGACTGAGATGGCAGATTTCGAGAGATTTTACAGTATGATTTTTTGCCAACACCCCGCAGCTTCCGCGGCTTCAACCGGATTCATTTACTCACTCGGTGGAGGTTACGTCGAAAAATCATTGGTCATACAACCTGGAGTGAGATTAATAGGACTTGGTGGCGCTATTTCTGCCGCCAGTCGTCCGCAAGACTACCTTATGGCTCTGGAGGGGTTCGGTCGTATGTGGAGAGCAACATAACCGATCCCTGCGAGCCTCCTTACGGCTTCCAGCTATCGTAACACTTGGGGCGCTCCTACCCATTTATCGGGTGATAACCGGTGAGAATAATTGTGATGAATCCTCCTCATATTGGTTGGATAAGCTAGCGCAATGAACCTGAGCTTGAAATAGTGTAGGAAAAATTGCATAGCCCCTTGCACTAAGACAAAGTCGGTAGGATTATTGGAACTGGGATGCTGTCTCAGAATTCTTGGTTTGAAGTTGAAGCAGCTCCCAAGATCAACCACTTGAATATATCGTGTCCAGGATCAAATTTCACTTTCATCTTGAACCGACCTTTGCGGACCGGATCCCCCGCGATGCACGAATATATAATTGTATCGGTCGTAGACTGCGGAGGGTAATAAATATCTTCATATATCAGCTTCTTCAAGGGCAATCAATCTCGGTACGAACAGAAACCACCGATGTCTTTTGCCATGACTACTAGTCCCACCCGTCCCGGTCTGCTCTCCGATAGTAGTCAGGATGTTATCAATCAGTGGTTTACTTACTACGGATTCAGCTTCAACCACCCCGAACGGATAGCCGCCAGGCTGACACAGCTTAAACGACTCCATAAACGCCGGAGGCCTACCTTAGCGATACCCGGGAATTGCGAGCGATTCCTAGGAATCCTGGCCGAGGTATCGCGTTTGGCAAACCATAGACACCGCAGAGATGCTGCCAACATCATCGATCAAGTGAATGCAAGGCTAACGAGGGGGACGGTGGCGGCCGTAGTACCAGACCCGGTGAGGTTCGAGCCTCTACAGGGTCACGCAGGTGCACAAGCGGACAACCGCCCTCTCCCGTTTGCAGGCGGGTCCCTTCCTCCCTACCGCGAACCCGGAGCACCCATACCGGATGTCTCAGCCCGCAGAATCTATCGGAGGTATACTGATGGCGCACCAATGCCTCCAGCCGAAAACCAAGGTCTGGCCGCCACAGCTGCGATCCGATGGTTTCCGGATAGCGAAGATTTTATGACTGCAATGGAGAATTTGCGATCAATCAGGGCTGACGATCCAGGTCTCCATGCACCGCTTCTTCTGGATAATCCTCGGGAGGTGGTAATGGAATTCCCGGAGAACATTCCACTGCTCACTGCGCCCCCTCCGCAAGTGGATCCACGGTTGTGGAGAGGCCCAAGAAGTCCGCTGACGATATATGACACAAGGGCTGGGCCGCCCACCACGCATGGGGCCTTAACCAGGGACCATTATATCTACAACTTGATTGATTTGATACGCACCAAGCTACTGCGACCCTCCGTCGCGGCAAAGTATGCGATTATTAACCGAGCCCATCCCAGCAGGTACCGCATTGGAAGTAAAGATAATATCGCTCGTGAGCCTCCTGCTTCGGTTAATGAAGGTATGTACTAAATTAGAGTTCTTTCAAAGAGTTATCACTTTCCGCACCGACTGGTCTAACATTCAAATAGTTGAGGGTGTGATAAGATGGATATTGCACGGGTTTCCTATGATAGAGATTGTCAGTGCCGGCTATACCGAGGGCGGGAGAGCACCGATGGGCAACGCCTATGCGTATGTCCCGCGAACGACAACTTATAGTCATAAAGTCTGTCTTAATTCAAAGTTTTTCGACAGCATTGAGCAGGCATATCGAGAAGGGGAAGATTATGATGCTATCGTATTCCTCCTGTTCGTCACTGTTGCTCACGAATTTGGTCATTACTTGAACACCTGTGTAAGTCAAACCTCTCTAATATTCTCCCCGGAAGTCCCTCCCTAACGGAAATTATCCAGTGGCATTCTGGGGGAAGCTATGATAAACCCTATTTCCGCACACCCCGTGGCCTACGATATCTCGTCCAAGTAACCGAATATGAGGACCCTGGGCACCCCAACTACCATCCTGACTACCTGGTTGGTGGTGAAATAGGACAAGTAATTGAATGGCTAATCTTCGGCTTCCTCACCGAGATGTATGCGCACCCTGATTCACCGGATTGGGTGGGCAAATCTTTGTACATCGTTGGATGGGGCAGTCGGCTGGGTAATCTCGAGCTTTTGAACAATTATGCTTGCAAGAGATTAATGCAGACACGCCCTTATCTCCGAATGCCGGTCCATGAGCTCAAGATATTCACGAGAAATCTAAGAAGAGAAGAGGAGTCTGGGGGAATAAACCAAAAAGAGCCTAGCGACGGTTATGAGGAGTCGATGGCATCCACCGAGGATTCAACAACGGGTGAGGAAACTGTGGAAAGAGACTCCATGGATTTCGAAGATGACAGTGAGGGAGGATTTGCCTTGAGTAAAGCACCGGATGTAGACGCGGGACGCGCCGGAGTAAGTATTCCGAATACCGAGTTGGGCACCGCGTTCCGCCGTGCCTTCATACGTCTGGAAGGCGAAATCGAAGGAGTGAGGGCCAGGAGAAGAACAAGAGCACTCCTCAGCCATGTCCACTCGTGCGGGGTCGGGATTGGTGGACAATGTTCGGACACTGATTTTCGACTTCACAATAACATCAAGTGGCGCACACATAAAATGCCTGTGGTTTCCAGCGGCCTCCTCCCCTTTCTCTGCAGGTTTGACAATAGGGTCATCATGGCTGGGTATATGCTCCTATGTGTAGCCTCGGATTATGGACTCAGGATGATCTGGCCAACGTTCGTCCCGACATATTCTCCAGTAATTACAGCCACCATAATCGTTCTAGGGCTATTCTTTATCAAAATTCCGGATTCCCTGACCGTGCACCCCAGTAATCCGTTGTGATAGGGGACCCCGTTTAAGTGAGTAGCTATTAAGCGGAAGTTCCTGTCCGGGAGAGATCTGATTCATAGAGTGTTGGAATATATTGAGATTGTGGAAACTCGGAAAATGGTTTGAAAGACAATGGAAATAACCCCTTTGGAGTCCATATGCAGGAGCAGAACGAGAGAATGGTCGCAGGTGTTGGAAATCCGCCCGTGTCAATCCTTTTTCCCCGCAATTGGGTACTATATAGCAAGTAATGTAACGTTACCAATAAGCAAGCCTGCCGACAGGGCTACACCGAGGGATGCGGGGGTTTGGGGATCTTATGGAGTTGGTAACGCCTTGCACTTTCCCATAGCTGCGAGTACGCGGGGGTCCACCTCTCCGTTGGCATCATACTCCGTATATAAAATATGTTGAATTTTATCGAGCCTTACCAGTCTGTCGTGGGATCACTCACTATTACGTACTGTTCCTAGAGGGAAAGGCTGCGTAAAACCTGGAGTGCATTCCCCGTCGGTAGCTGATAGTGTAGTAGAGACCCGGGAGGTATATGGGTGTGGTGGTAGAGGATGACATCAGCGCTATCAAGCGATAATCTTCATTTAACCTAAATCGCAACTTGAATCACAATTTTTCTACGGTTACCATTACGAATAAACTATGAACATCCTCTCCCTCGCCCATGTTATATCTAATTGCCCCCTGGTTTTGTCAACATATGTTAACCTGATTCTGTGCAAGTTTCCGCTAGCTCCAGGTCGAATTTGCCGATAGATGCAGTAACTACTCGTATGTGGGCTTATCGCCCAGTGGCTTTCACTATTTCCGGATATATGATGGAAGCACAAAAAGCACCAAGCGCTTTGCGGTGGAACTTGCGCACATTATCAAAAGCTCCGGAGTTATAGCAACATAAGGCACGATCGTAAATAAGATGATAAAATGGGGGCCGGGAAATCGGTAGGATTGTGGGAAGGGTCTTTTCTCGTCGCCCGTATTTTTCACCAGTATGGCTTCACTACTTTAGCAAACACCTGTTCTTCACAGCGAGCTTGGCCCTCTCCTCGCTCCTACTTCCTACCACCGATATGGCCGAGCTCGCCAGTCACCGGTAATCCGGGATATAGCTTTCCGGGATGGTTTCGGCGGGGGAGGGGTCTGCGGATGGAAATTCGCGGAATGTGAGAGGAGAGGGGTTCTGTAGTGGACTACGGATTTGGCCCCTGGGAGTAACAACGGATCGCATCAAAACACTTAGGGGATAGAAGGTCTCTCTTTTGCACTTTTCGCTCATGAACCGTAACGGCAAGTGATGTACGAAACCTGAAGCGAGCACATTGAGATCGTCGCTATCCTCTTTCGCTGATTGATTACCACCCATATCCTTTTTATTTCATTCCTGGCCTGGTAACCCGCTCTCCCATTCAGTCTCCCGTGGAAATAGAGTGAAGACATTCTTCCAGCACACTCCAGCCTCCCCAGCCTCGATCAGGTCTGCGCTCCAGTTTCTGCATAACGGACAAACCGCCCTAAGTGTCGCCTTTCTGTCTTCCTCCGTTTGCTCCATCAGCTTCGTTACCCATGACTATTTCCCAGGGATCGACGACCACGGGCCGCTGATGTAGGTAAAGATTTTGACGGAACAAAGAGAAGAGATAGCGATAACGGGAACGGCAGTATAGGATCGGCGCCGGGTAGGAATAGAGACAACGGATACCGTAACGATATTGTCCACGCAGGCGACATCCGGTGAACAGAAAGCCACAGCTTATAAACTGGACATATCGAACGAGCAAGTGGTGGTAAATGAATTGGCGATAAAGAACACATATCAAGGAAGGATACCGGCGACGGATACCGGCGACTAATAAGGTCAGATAAGGCTGAGTGAGAGAGAGCAACGACAAAGAGATATAACTGAAAACAATAGCGACATTGCGGAGCAGCATCCTTGCCAATGGTGATGGTATATTAACTATTTTTAGCTATGCCAAGCTTCCGTGAAACGGCTTTGTGATATCATAATTCAAGTGTTTCTTGGTGTCGATTTTTAATGTCTAATACGGAGACCTTCGGGCGACGATTTTGAAATCAAATCATGGTACGTCCAATGTTCCTAAGTGTCGCCAAGTTTTTCAACTTTTTATACCCTTGTTCGAGTACTTTAGAGTGCTATTAGCACAGCCAGGATCCAATACCACCACGGATCCCTCTAACCGACCATCATGCACCTGATCCACATACGAAAATATCGAACACACACAAGCCAGCCTAACACCAGAACCTCCATCTCCAACCGACAGCATCTGACTAACATATTACCACAATACCAAACAAACAGCAACCATTCCGATTCGTTGGTTTGTAAATCGGGAATAGCTGCTCGGCATGCTCGCTATACACATCCTCGGTCCTCCTTATTCACCGGTGCCCATTTTCCGTATCGTTGCCTTTTCCATTACCGCGTCGCAGCTCTTTTGTCACGTCACATCTCTTTTGCCGTAGCAGCTCTTTTGTCCCGTCACAGCTCTTTTGCCATCGCAGATCTTTTGTTCCATCGCAGCTTTTTTGTCGTTTTCAGGCGATTACCGGAAGGTTGGGAAAGCGGGAGAGTTTCTTGAAGGGAAGCGAGGTGCTCGGAAGCTAGGGAAGCTAGAGTGCCCCTTGTAGGGGAGTTGGATGAGCTGAGGTTTGGGGGGTAGGTGTGCGGAGGATAGGAGGACGGCGGGGGGCGTTGTTGGTGGCGTTTGCCTTTTCTGTGTTGGAAATGCAGCTCGGCATGCTTTAGTTTCTTGGTTTTTTTTGTTCTTCAGAAAGTGCAGGTGTTGGGAAGGAAAGCATTGTGGTTACGGGAAAGGATGCAGGACATAGTTATGGCTTTGTGGTTTATGACGGAGGGAAGCAGGTATTATGGAGAAGCATTTCTTTTTGTCTGGCAATTATGCAGAATGTTCTTTCTTTTGTTATCAGATGAAGGATTGAGAGAAGGAAGTGGACATTGGCGGTGATAGAGGGAAGATTCAGAATGATGCTATGTTTTTCATATATACTCCTGTCACTACCGTTAAGTTTAGTAAGTAAGCCTAAGACAAGACAAGCCAAGTTACTCGCTATCCCCCCATACTGTCCTTCCTCATTGTGGTGCCATATTTTGTTATTCTGTTCAAAATTCTGTTGTTAGTTTGACAGTCTGAATGAAAGCTGGAGACAGTTACGGAGACGTGCGCGAAGATGGAAAAGAGTGGATAAATGTAGTACCTTTTGGAAGGTTAGGGGGACGTATTATTTGGCGGATAGATAGCAGCTGTTAATTTTCTGTTGAGTTAGTTGGACATCGGGTGTTGTTTTTCTGTCATCATCGAGTTAGAATGGGAGAGTTATATTCCCGCTTTTACAGAGTTTTCACCTACCCGAATAATCGCCGTTCCAGTCATAGACTAATTTCAGACCCCTAGATGTAATGCAAGAGATAGATGTGACACAGGCCAAAAGGTGGCGGATTGAGGTATTACTAGCAACGGTAACCGGGCATTACATCGCCGTAGGAAATCCCCAACCCTCAACCGACAAAGGCGGCAACGAAGAAAGTCAGGGCAGATTATGAGTGACGAATCCAGCAAGCAATTACCGCCATAAAAGCATGACTAGAGCCAAACGTACCGGCTGCAAGTGAGTCCTATGAGGTTAATCGGCTAACTTATTATCATCACCTCCCTGGCAGTACTCTAAGCCATGCAGAGGCCGACCAGGAGCAGTAGTGGCTCACCCCAGCAGAGGAAGATGCTATTGTCAAGTCGGGCTTTACCCAAAATAATATTAGCTTTCCACCACTGTTAGATGTGGTTAAACACATGGCTCTACATCTGGAGTTAAAGAGTACAAGAACCCCCCCCCTCCGACCGGCCATAACTGGATATCGCGCTTCTGGGAAAGAAAGCCTTGCTTAGCAGTTAAGCTTAGTAATCAGCTGAAGCGCCACCAAGCATACGCCAATGATCCCATCATCCTGCAAAATTATTTTACCAAGCTTGGTCCGTTAATACAGGTACGCAATTTACGCCCATAACAGATTTTGAACAGGGACAAAAGACGTTTCCTCAGGGCACTGGTATCAAGAGAAAAGGTTTTGCGTCTGGAGGGGAGACAGAACACTCGGGTAACCCACGATGGAAAGCGAGAACAGGTAACCATTAATGAAACTGTTGAAGTGAATTGTACTGTCCTTTCGTCTTTCGTAATAAACAACGGAGCTGGGCACAATGAGGGTGCTGTTCGGGCGCGGGTGGGTGGGGGGGCGAAGAAGAACGTGAACTGTAGGCAGGTTTGAGGATCTCGTGTTTGGTGAAATCGCGTATCAGGAGGCGGCGTTCCGGCGTGGAAGGTGTCGTGTATTGCCGTGGTTTCCATGGCAGCTCCGGTGGAGCTATGACCCCTCTATTGGTGAGCTCCCGGCTAAACCTTTTTCCCCCCTGAATCCGAGACACCGCATGCGCTTTGCCCAATTGGCGACGGGTTCTTCCAACCCTACATAATATAGCAGTCATACCCATTTACTTCCTAATTGAAGCGAGAGAGGCCCCATTTACAGCTCATAATATACACCAATCGTTTGCCTGTTCCTGCATCACCCGCCTGCTCCCACGCCGTGTAGTAGGCAAACTAATTCCTTCCGTCCCCAGATGGCGGGATTAATTTGGTAGGGTGAATCAGCTACCAGGCAGTCGGGAAATAAGACTCAAAGTTAAAGCTACAGGAGAAGTCCTTGAAGAAAGAAATGAAAGAATATTTATAAAGAGATCGTGGGGATGATAGGAAGGTATGTTTGTATAACTGGCTCGCTTCCTGTCTATTTTACCGGTGTCTACCACATTATCTCTGTGCGGGAGCTGCGTCCTTTAAATACAGGAGATCATTCCTACATCTCCGCGCCCTCCGCGGACATGCTACTCACTTCGGCCACACTTCTTACGGTCGCTACGAACAGTACCACTGTGCCTAACAGCCTACCATAGAGCGTACCCACTCACCAACAGGTTTACCCGGTCACCGACGAAATTACCCGCTCAGCGATGGGTCAATCAACGAACCAGATAAAAACTAATAGAATCTCTTCGTATCATCTTAACAGGAAAAACAAAGGAAATACAAGTAACGTAAGATGACATGAAACAGTTAAGCAACTGCGCGGAGTGCACCGGTAAATAACAACAGTCCTAGCTGGCCTGTCACGTGATAGACCAGATTGTTTTAACAGTATCGAATGCGTGAAGGAGATGATGCGCTCGCGGGGCCATCAAGGGGAAGAAGAGATTGCCTCGGGGGTTGGGAGGGAACTTACCCTTAAGCTTCCAAGTACTGATAAGATATATAGCGCTACAGACAGAAGAAAGCTTAGAGAGCATGAGTACTAGATGTTGGAGCATTGATAGCACTACGTGATACCTAAAGAAAGACGAGGCAGGAACTTGAGAAAGGTATATGAGAAACGTTTGCGGAATGGGAGTTGATAATGATCTATCAAGATTTACTCATTGGCTGGTGACTTGTCCTTCAACAACCGTGGGCGAGCAGATTCTCTAAATACAACAAACATGAAGTACTCTACCGGGAATCTTCAACACATCCTCTTCCTTTCACTGTCACCACCACTTGACATCTCCGGTTCTACACTCTTCGCTCCGCTTCCATCTAGGGCTCAATTCCGTCGCCCATATTCCCCATACTTCTCTCATCCCAGTTCCACCACACTTGCTTGCGACCCTTGCACTGCTCTTTGCTCCTTCATTTGTCCACCGTAGTTCTATCCAAGTCACCGTTTAGTTTACTACCTCCGGCACCAATTATCTGTCGCACTTCCTTCCGGTTCACCTTCACCGAACATATAGGACATCGCTCCGCCTACTCGTGTTCGTTCTCGCATCCTTGCTGTTCAACCTAATAACCCCTGCACACGAAAGAAAATAACTCAGATGGTACTCCTGAGCCCAGCTTCGGGTAAGTGCCGGTGATTTTCAATAAATTATACGAGATATTATCGAGATGCGATGATTCACAGCGGCATAGCCGCGGAGGGCTCGGAGATGTAGCACAGATCTCTTCAATTCATAGGACTCGGTTACCATACAAAGGTAGATAGACTAAGACACCATGGAAGACAAGAAGCGAGCCATGTGTACAAAGAACCTTCCTATACTCCTACCGACCGCTTTTTATGATTTATATTTCTTCAGTCCTGCCCCATCAACGAATTGATGAAATACAGCACGAGATATATTAGGAGCCAAAGATAGGGGAAAGTGAAGCCGCCAGAGAAATCCGAGATGAAAAAACCAACACATTCATCCCTCGGAAGCGGGCGGGGGCCGTGAGGTCCGGGTGCTCCTCCGTTCCCAGGCCGCCCTACCACCATCGGGCCTACGCTCAAGTTCATCCATAACCCTTGTGAAAATGGCATCTCGGGCACGCTTCACACCAGCGGCACCAGAGGGTGTGGGTTCCACCGGTTGGTGACCCGGCTTCACCCGCCAATGCACTTGGGTCGCCACCGGTGCTCTCTGGAAAGCGGCCAAGTTAATTGGGGGTGATTTTGGCCGCATTCGTAAAGGGTGGGGGTCTCTGGTCAGATAGGCTTTATGACGACTCGTTACCGGGGGGTGGGGGAGGATGTCATTTTCACGGGCGGTGGCATCGCGCGGGTTGCCAATGCGGGTAGGTCTCCGCCGTTCTCGCAGCCCTCCCTCCAGTTTCCTCATTTTAGAAGCTCTAGCGAGCAAAGTCTGTGGAGCCGGGACATCCACTCTGTTGGAATTGATGAGCTGTTCACTATAGCCTTGGAAGTGCTCCTGTGTAACGCTGCAGTAGAGTGGATCATCCCACTCTGCAAGTGGCCTAGAGTACTCCTCCGGTAATTTTCCCCACTCACCATCCGGGCCAAGGCCCACCCCATTCTGGTGGTGAATGAACTCCTTCATTAGGGCATATACCGGCTCGCAGTACCAATCACGGGTGATCATGTGTGGGTACTCGCCGCGTCTGATCAGCTCGGGCATCTCATCATCCCCGCTAACGGCCGGGGGCATGAAGCAATCTTCCCCGGCGTCTACGTCAGAGTCACAGTTCATTTCTGCACCGTCCACGATGCTCTCATCGTCGTTGGAGCTGATATCCTCGGGGTAATTGGCGCCGCAAAAGTCCTCCTCGCTAAGCGGGCCCCCGTGATTCTCGATTAGTTCCCAATCTGGGAACGGTTTCCGCTCCGCTCCCTCGTCGGTCGCATCCTGTAGGCGCTGGGCTGTGGGGTCGTGCAGCAACCGGTATGGCAGTAGGTGGAAGTTTGTACCGTTGGGCCCGGCATGTTCCCTCCAAATTCTTGGATCGTAGTCAGTTTCGTCTATCAGGTCGACGATGCATATGGATAGAGGGTCGTAGGCGGCAGCCTCCCAGTCTATGAGGCCAGCCAGCTTGCTGCCGCGGATCATAGTGTTGAAGCCAAATCGGAGGTCGTTGTGGTTTAGCGAAAAAGGTACTTGGTGGGATGGGCGGGGAACTTGGTCGATGTTATCAAAGGTCCTCTCTAGGTATGATATCATCTCTTCAAAGGTATCAAAATCCGATCTCGCCAAGGTACGGAACCCTGAATCTCTCTTCCAAGCGGCTACGAGCTTATCGCGATGGAGAGAGGCCAGTATCACTTCGTGGGTATTATGGAACGGGCCGCGGTCAATCTGGTCCCAGACTCTGCACTGCTCGAGTTAGTAACTACCACCCAATAGTTCATATGATGTCAAACGCTATCAAATTCAAGCAGCGGGGCGGAGGTAAAACCTTTTGATTACCCCACCATGTCCATCCACAATAAGGCCCGACCCGGCCTCCCTGCTGGTCCAGTCGTGGGACCCCGAGCTGGTTCTCCACCTGAGTCATGGTAGCAAGCCTTGCAACTGCCATCTGCCTGGCAAACCTGATCATCCTCTCCTTCGTCCACCACCCAATCAAGATGTCGCGAATCCCTCGCCCTCGAATGCACTCCATTGTCATAACATTCGTATTAGAGTTCATGTAGTACATTTTCGGCACTTGGGTGATATGGTTGTTGCGCCGGAAGGCTTCCTCTGCGTGTTGCAGACTAGCGGCTTCCAGTTCTACTTGCTCGACAGGTGCCAGGGCACCTCCCTCCGCTTTGAACCATTTGAAGATAAATCTAGTGTCGTAGTAGGGCGCAAAAGGCACCCGCGCCAGAGCCACCATCGCGCGTTCATGGTCTGCCAACACGGTTCCCCGCGCACCGAACTCGTTGGGTGATCCAAAAGCCTCTATTACTATCGTAGCATAACTGTGCATGAGATGGTTGACATATTCTGGGTCAATGTCCCAGCGTGATCGCAGTCTGGTCCTGCGGGCAGTCATTTTGGGGCATTCTTTGTGGTTTCCTCTCCCTCCATCCCCAAAGAAAAGTAAAACGAGGCAAGTGTACTTATATCTATCTCGCCGAGATCGCAGCTGTTGTCGCCCACTGGCGTGGCGCAATTCCTTTGTCCTCCGTGGTTACGCCCAAATTCTTCGTTAATGTGACCACAGCACCAGACAAAGGGATTGCCAAATTACACTTCTCGCGAAACATTCGCAGAGTCGTGCGATCCCGCTATTTCGCACGGATGAACAAGGACTGGACCCATGCATTGAGTCACCCAAAAATCCCGAAACTGACGACGCCAAAGAAGCGTTGAATGTAATACTTCTCTCCAACCACTATTTGAGGGTAAATCCGAGGTTGTCAAACCAATCTTCATTTCCCCTATTCTGCCTCCGGTCAGCATCTCTCGGATCCCCGCGCCAATCTCAACCTACAATTTCGATACACGATCCCCTCACCCCAACCTCATGTGATCAAGAACATAAACCCCTATTGGGGTAATGAAGGGAGCTCCAGAGGCTGAAAATGACCTCGAGACTGTGAATCGCCGATCTAGGAACCGACCCCATAAATCTGAGGGCCGGGGTACCATCTTACGCGATCAATCATTGAAACTTAGAAATTGTGGCTCACTACCGGAGAATTATTGACAATTCACCAGGGTGGCCACACACATCTTCAAACACAACGATGCCACTGTCTGCGCCTCCGCCCCTTTGTTCTCCAATCATAGCGATGAGCCACCCCCATGCTCCGCCTCGTAGGGGATAAAAGCCGTACTGGGGATCACCGTAACAGGCCCCCGCATGGCCGCGCCGCGGTCTAGCCGTTCAACACACACCTCCGATACGACAGGGGTATTAAAAATCACGAAGCTTCCCTGGTTTGAAAGATGAGGCAAAGGTAGTTTGGCAACGGTTTGGAAATGCAATATTGGAGCATGCTATGAGACTTTGTATTAAGCAGGCCAGCAAGACCGTAGCCATCCACTGGGTCGGAAATGGTATCAAACAACAGCTACAGAGATACAAATGTTTTTAGCAATCCTCATTCCCTTAGAAGTACATTGCGAGGTGTGAGTCCAAAAATATTTTGATTCAAGAGGTATACCGTAATTTGTGGGGTAGCAGCTTTAGACCGGGATGCGGCTCACAATGGAAACCAATGGAATACCAAAAGTATATTTAAATATCTATAAAATTAATGATGACACTGAAGATTGGTTAGAGAGGACTGATAAATATAAAGAATGAGTATCGGGTAGTTCTATTTGATGATCACAATTGATTCTTCAGGTACACTACCGATTTTATTTCAACCCAGTTGAAATAGACGACGATGGCTCCAGTTGTCACGATCCCAGTAGAGTGTTACAGTATTGCTTTTTCTAGTCCCAAACCAGACACAGGAATGTTACAAATTTGACTGAGCGAAGTAGTACCAAGGGACCAGACAGTTGAACATTGGTACTACCATTTACCCTGGGTCAGCAAAGTTGACAGGGGCCGTTGTAAGACCACGTTGGGATATGAATGTTCCATTCCATTCCCCCATACCTACCAACATTCATCTTGCATTTCCCCAAAGGAACGACCACCCAGGCAGGTGTAAAACCTAAAATATGGTCACCATTTCACTCCAAAATGTTGATACCAACCATTTGTTTAAAACCTGGGGTGGTAATTAAGAAAATACTACAGAAATGATCTTTATGTAAATAGTGATAAAATTATGTAATACATAAATGCGATGTAGTATAAGAAATAATATCTCACGTGAAGATAAAACTACACAAGTAATCCACCAACCAAGCTATCGCTACAAATACTGAGCGGAAGTGATTTAAAGTTGCTCTCAGTTAACAATGTATGAATGCAGCCATTGGTACTGCTCTGGACAACCATTTATTCCTCCTCAAACTTTCAACCCATACTACACTTCGTACAGGTTTAGTGTTCATTACGGGGCGGGGCAGGGCGGGTTTTGTTCACGGAGGCCCCGCCCCTACACTGCCCGGAGCCTATATTTCCCC
>QLOI01002611.1:0-21309 GCA_003313605.1 Tuber umbilicatum | reverse complement strand
TGTACCATTTGTATGTTAGTTGCCGCTTCATAGCCTCTGGCTCCATAAGCGTAATGATATATATTGATAATAATAACTCCTTCCTCATTTAGCCCTCACAGGGAAAGCCTTCACTCCACAACCATGTCCTCCTCGCCCGGTCCCCCCGGCAAGGGAAAAGGAAAGGGCCCGAGGTGCAACCCAAATCCTCCCTCCTATGGGTCTACATTCATGCCCCTTGGTAGTGAGGAAACTTCCATCCCTCCCACCTTCCAATCGTTCCCTCCAGGAGAACCACCCCCTCAAAAGCCACCATGCAGCAACACCCAGCCCCAGCTCCCAGTCCTCACAAGGGATGGTGAGGAGATCGATCACATGGACCCCACTTACTTCCAAAATGTCTTTGTGAAGTGTGCCATGGAACTACAGATACCAGAATTCAAAACCCCACCTGAGGTAACCATACTCCTCCAGGTGTTTCGTCAAACCAATACCACATACAGGAGGGCCCTGGACACTGTCACTTAGGAGCTCATAGCTGTTCCCGAGGAAATCGTGGTCCTCCACACCAAGGATCCCAACCGCCCTGTCGCCCCCACCAAGACTCCCTCACCACCCCAACTACCCCAGGGCTCAGGGGCTCCCCCTACGCCACTCGTCGCCCCCCCTCCTCCTGCACCACCTGCACATGTTCCCTCCTCTGGTCCTCCCACTTGGGCCACTGTCGCGAGGAGAAGCAGGAAGATAAAACCTTCCCACACTCCTAATCCTACTGTAACAGTGACAAAACCCCTAGACCCTTCTAGGGCTCCACAGCCCAAGAAGTCTATCATCAGGAGAGAGAGACGCCTTGTCATCTAACGCGATGGCTCCTCTCTCACTTCTACTGCCATCCAGCTCGAAGACAGTATCAACACAGCTCTCTCAGCCACCTACGTTCAGGCGGTGTTGCTCCAAGGCGGCAATATCACTCTTACTACCATGGATAATGTGAAGGCCTCCGCGCTCAACAGCAGGATCTCTTCCTTCCTTCACCTGATCCCTGGAACCACCACTGTCCATTTGGACACCCCAGCCACACACCTTTTAGTCCATGGCATACCTACACAATATCCCCTGACCGCCATCACCACTGAGCTCACCACATTTAATAATGGGCTAGCCCTCAAACAGCAACCCAGATGGCTCATCTCTGATGACTCCCATGCTGGTAAAGCGGCCTCGACCATAGTCATTTCAATCAATGGCTCAAAGGCACCCAGCTTCATCAATAAGAGACTCTCTGCCTTCTCCTCCACCTTTAGGTCTGAACGTCACCTTCGTTTCAACTCCTTCACCCAGTGCTCAGACTGCCATCGGTTCGGCCACCACAGTACCAAGTGTGCCAACCCAGCAACCTGCCACAGGTACACCATCAGACATTCCACAGGAGATCACTCCTGCACCACAGCGATCTGTTGTCTCCGCGGTCGCCATTGCAGTCATTTTACTGTTAGTTGTGTCAATTGTGGAGGACCCCCTGACGCGCACTCTACCATCTGCCTTTCCCGCCCCCAACGTCCTGGTTTGGATCCTGAGGAGGTGGAGGAGGAGGTCAGCACGGTTGGCACTTAACTCAACCAACAGTTTTGCTGGTTTTGTTTATTACGTTACTTTTCAGCGGGCCTCTTACTGCGCTATTCTACGCTTGACATCAGGGCAGGTTTGATGCCCCTGGATGTTCTTTCGTTTCTAGCTGGGAGTTTGAGTTCGTCCTTTGGGTTGGATTTACTTTTCAGTCGTTCGGACCTTTTGTGACTAACCTGGCTGCCCCTGCTGGTTTGTGACGAGGATTTTCATCACTAGTTTTGTTAGTCATCGCTTGCGATGCTTGCAGATATGTTTCTGCTGAGGTGATGGAGGTGTATTAAGTTTTGATTTCTGTTATTTCTTTTGTAATTGTGTTGGAAATAAGGCTTTTTGTATGCCATAGCGCAAGCTGCATGTATGTTTTTGAGCCAGAATCAATAAACATATGATGGAACAAAAAAAAAAAAAGAAAAAAGGGGTGATACATAAACAATCAGGGTGGATGTGAGACACTGAAAAGCACAATTCACAGAACACCAGAGCGTTCCCGGAGGCTACCAAGACGATGGAGAGTCACATCAGCAGGCGCGGTGGGGATGTCGGGATAGAATCTTGGCACATTGCACGATGTGAACACAAATCCTGATGTCACTGGGACATGGAAGTGCGGCACAATGTAACGCCAGGTCTCAAGAGGGCAGAATTAGAGTATCATGATGAAATGGCGCAAGGATGGAGGTAGCCCGGATGGAGGGAAGCAAGACAACAGATTCTGGATGCAATGTAAGAGCGACGGTAAAGTAGGACGTAAAAGGCGAGGGTGACAGTTGTCAGGAAGAGGAACGCCATGATCAGCCCTCGTTTGGGTGGGAGGCACTACGATCACAAATCGCCAAGGTGGATGACACCTGGATCAGATGTCGTCGATGGGAAATGGTGGAACGCCAGGGGTGGATATGACACACAGGACGTAGGGGTCTGTGCCCAGATGGCGTTAGGACACAGCGGGGCACACAAAAAAATCAAGACGCGATGTCAGTCTGATGTTACGTCGTGAATCACAGGTTGCTTTAAGATAGTCCTAAGCGTCAGATGCCAGGGACACACAGGACGCATACAAGTATTTTTGCTGATGTACCTGAGTCGTCGCTGTTATTGTTTCCATCTCTATCAGTCCTCATCAGGGTCACCCTAGCTTTCTTCATCTGAGTAGCTACTTGATGAACTATCCTCATCATAATCATCATCAGGATGTCCAGGGGTAACCCTTGGTTCTTCCTGCGGTCCTTCCCTACTGCTACTAGGTCCTCCTGCCATTTCCTTTCTCTCAGCGGCCTTTCCTTTCCCCTTCTGCTTTTCTTGAGACTTTTGGTTCCCCTGGAGTGCAGGGCCTTGAGGTGGATCTCCTTCTCCTCCATCAAGGCTTCCTGGTGGTAGGTTAACCTTGGCTGATAAGATTTCCAGTAATTCTTGCAGTTCACAGATTTCTGCATCCTTCCAGGGTTTAAATTCTCTGCTGACGCGCTGGTTTCTTGCAATCTGTGCCTCGATGTCCTCAGTCATCTCTTTTTGTGCTGCTAGCTCCCTGACTAGTTCATCACGGTGCAACTGTAAGGTCTTAACTGCTTGTTCCAACAAGAGGTCTCAAGCTAAGGATTGTGCATTAGTTGTTTCTATGTTGGTATGCAATTGTTTACTGACTTCTTATTGTTGCTCTTGTTGTTGATGCATCTTTTCTGCCTCCTCTCCCTGTCTTAATTCTACTATTTCCCTGACAGTACAAAGTGCTGATGAAACTACAACAAGGGTTTTCCGGTGGGTATCTAGTTCTTCGTCTACTAGTTCTTCTCCTTACGTTACTCTTGTCCTCACTTCTTCTAGGTTTCCAACTAAGCATTATTGAGAGTTGGACAGAGCATCAAAAGAGATCTGTTGCCAGTCTGATGTTGCCTTTGCTGTCCCATCAATACATCCTATTACAGAGTCCAGTTCTGTTAAGAAATCTGACATTGTTCATCTGGCCTTATGCTGAGGTCCCTGTAGTAGTGTTGAATATCTTTCGAGAAATCGGTGCACTTGTCTAGTTTGTCCTCCTGGGGTCGGTTGTAGTAACTCCTTAATCTTGAATTGTGATAGCCTTTTATCAACCCTTGAACAAAATTCTACCCCTGGCGTTACACTACGGTTTGGGACATAGCTTCCTGGAACGAGGTGTTGTTCTGAGGTTGTAGTCGAAACTTGGTTAACTCCTTCTTAATCCATGTTCTCTCTCGTGGTTTCGTCCTCTCCTGTCAACCTTAATGTCATGTTGGTGTATGTCTCAGAATTTGAGTTTGCATCATAGACCACAGGGAAGAGTAGAAATAGATCGCTTATCTAACCTTCCTTAACCCTGGTATCGCGTAGAACCTCAATCGTGGTAGGATCTATTCCTTGCTCCTCAATACCTTGCCATACCAGTTGTATGTGATGTCGTATATTCTCCACCACATCTTTCCTACCAACCACCAAGGACTTTCTTGGCCAGTGGGGTAGGAACAACCTTGTCGTCAAAGTTTAAAACAAATTCACCGAGGGGATGTTTCCTGATAATTTCATTTTAAGTGTGTCTGGATTTATAATTTTCTGCTGTTCTTCGCTGTTGGGGTTTCAGCGTCCTGCCTATAGCTACTACTAGTTCACTAGCGCAAGCTAGTGTAACAATGCCTTCTGTATGAGGTTTGAAAGCGTTGGATTCGACCACGCACTTCGGTGTCGTCAAGTATTCCACAAGTGGTTTGGGTAGCGTTGGAGTAGGCGTAATATTGTGTAGGATGAAGAACACAAAGTAGCAAAGAATAATAGCAAAAATAGTCAAGATTATTTTGCACAGTTGTGTCTATTGTGCCTCAGTGGCAGAGAAACTATCAAAATAGTAATAAGAGTAAAAGACTCAGAGCTCGGTAGAGTATGGTTAAGTGTTAGGTATTGGATAACGAAGTAATTTCAGCAAGATGTCGTACTTGTAATCGCTAATACTGGGTTCACTAAGAATACTCAGAGTATGAAGTGTAGGAAATAACTTGTTACATTGTTAAGATCTTTTCGCCTTTGCTTGTTGACTAATAGCTGGGGAGGAAATCTTATATTTATATCCCGCGTATGTTTCCATGGCCGGTACATCTATTACATATACTAACTAAGTACTTCTGCAACAAGTGCGCAACCTTTTGTCTTATCAACCTGAGTGCGAACACTCGTAGACCCTGAATACTGGCCACGCTTCTGGTCAATTGGCCATCGTAACTTCGTCTTCCTAAGTGTATGCAAGACTCCACCACTCGATAGCTACTGATGCCTTTGCCATATGAACTTAGTCTGAAATATGCCCTCTAAGTACAAACATACCAGTCGTTCCTCTGTTATTGAGATGATCAGACTCAATATCAGGCTTGGGTGACTGCACAGGGACAACTCTGTATTATCTTCCCGTTGAGTTGTTAGACTTAGTACTCTATCGCTTCTTTGATTTGTCTAACGAGATAACCTTATAGATATGTCTTCTTTAACTCCCGTCCGGTCCTGTTGACCTGAGCCTATTGTAGTCCGTCAACGCGAAGTGTAATATCTTTAATAATATTCTGCAGACTTTTTTATCCATCCTTGTTTTCTTTGTTGGGTACACTGGATTCCAGTTGTATGGGCAGTGGTCATTACCCATCGCATATATCCTGTAAACTGCTTCCAGTCGGACAGGCGGCGACGATGTATATGATGTTACAGGCAGACCGCCAATTGTGTGATTTTTACTAATATTAAGCAACTACATGTGGTGCTGCCGGCAACTTCCGGGCCATTAATGGGGGCCAGAGCGGGGTATTGGGACTGCATATGCCTAATATCGAGAGTCCCACACACACGACGTCTGAACCACGTTCGACACTTTTGCCGTCCAGATCAGGAGTTATGTGTTTTATGGCCTTCAGCGCGTATTGGCCCCCAATCTGCACGAGCCAGATTTACTGCATACCGTTTACCTTAGGCTATTCAAGCACATAAAGAATTGGAATTAAGCATTTTCCAAGAAAGATGCAGCGCGGGAAGTGTTTGATGACACCTGGAAGGCCATACCGCTGTATTCAGAATTCTTTGTTCTCAAGAAAGCCTACCATTAGGTCAGGTAATAGCAAGGAAAGGAGATATGGAACCTGGGGCGATGTCTTTTAGGAGTTCTTGCAGTGGCATTAAGACAGCCAGACAGCACTCCAGTGCTACCCTTTAAACGTCCTGTTGCCTGTTTCCAATTGCTACTCAATTTTAGTTTGATAGCCCAGTACCGAAGTCATACGCGTGAAACCATAGGCTATTGGGAACAATATCTTGATCGGTTTCATGTGACAATGGATATCTTCCTGGTGTTTGGGGTATCTAAACGGACATTCGTAAAGGTTGACGACTTGGGCAGGCAGCTATGACAACAGAGCCCAGATGTGAATAAAGCCCTCATGAGAGCAAAGCGACGTTTTGTGCAGACACATGATCGACAGAAAGAGATTGACTGACGTATGGAATTAATCAATACGAAATCTTCAACTTTATAAAGATGCAGCTAATGTGTCACTTTATCCATCATGTATACCAGTTTGGCAACATTCCACTGTATTCTACGGAGTTTGGGGCTCGCACACAAGAAGCTAATCAAGGATGGATTGAGACATTTGAGTAAAGATATTGCCACACGACAGATCTTACACAACTAAGGGCGACAACACCTGATCAGAATGAGACTACTGAATCTAAATTCTCTTCGACGTCATGGGGTCCATATCCCTGGGGACATCTCTGTGATTTTGGACACACCGAGCAGTGAATCTGAGCCACAAACACGTCATAGGCAACTGAAGAGACAACGTATTGAAGCTGCAAACCTTCTCCATATTGGCAAGGTTTTGGACATCCAAAGCAATTTGATGCGTCCCAAATTGATTGGACATAGCCGCCAGAGCCAGGCCATGGAGCGACTCCTTCCGAACGACCCTGCATTCATTTAATGTCTTCACATCAAGCTGATGACGTACCTCGACGTCCCGGATCTAACGTTCCAAGAAAATGATGTTTACCACATGCAACAGGCATGATCTACTGGCACCACCCTCTTCCAGAACCAGGCGAGTCGTTATGATTGAGTTTGGGTGCAGACTGGTGAGCAAGAAATCTATGGCGCACTCCGAGGCCCGATTCGATGGAAGCTCCTAGCACTCTTAAAACTGCGAGACTACAGGGACCAAAGGAGAGTCTACCGACTTGCATGTATTCAGATGCTCAACGCTCTTAACTCTGAACGCCTATCAGAGTTCCATGATCTTGTCATGTTGCCGCTCTGGGTAAAGGCGTCGAAGTTTACAATTATCAACATCGGTACTATTCTCGGCCTTACCCACCTTATCTGCGTGGGTAATCAATGATGGCTTATCGACTGTCAAACTGATTAAAGGACCATCAAGGAGATTTACTGACAAATGCGCGGATCACGGAAACTGGTTATACATGTGGACTATTCACAAATCGCCACACTGCATGTAGGAAGCTTGGATAGAATGGCAAACTGTATATTATACGCGGATGTAGCAGACAATATTACTTTATAGTAAGTTTGACGTAGAAATAATAGAGTCGTAATAATTAAGGGCATTTACGATCAAGTGATTGCAAGATCCTGTAGGATAATGAGTACGGAAGTACCGACTGGGACCGGAGGACCAATACATACTAGGACGGACGTGCAACATCTGTGCGACTGATTGTGGGTGGAGAATTGGAGCACGAACAATTTCCACAGTATTCTGGGACGTTACTGTGGCTAGGAAACGTGCGTGAGACGTCAGGAGACTGTGGAGCCATGAGATGGAGGTGGGGACATCCAGATGAGGTAGTAACTTAGAGAGCTGCTATAATGGAGTCTTGACGTCGGGAGAGTAGTCAAGGCAAACCAGATGCAAGTTGGCGATCAACACGACACCCAGATCTCGCCCAGAAGTTAGAAGACCAAAGTCAAGCATCATGATATGAGAAAGACATAAGGTAGAGATCAGATCATCTGGAGTGGAAATTCAAATGAAAACTCGCTTAGGACCTGGTTCGGGCGCAGTAGCATTGGAAGTCTCTAACCTGATTCAAGGTTTATACTGTATGACGAATGGGATGCAAAATACTGTGATGATGCAAGCCAAGATGCTCAGAATGCAAAATTGGGTTGCGATGCACCCTGGAGGCACAGGACACCAGAGGACCTGGTAACTTGACTCAGGAAGTACAGGACGCACCGGACTCAATAGCAATGCCCGGTGCATCCAGACGTAAATCCCACACATAAGATACCAAAATTAATTTTTGCCGATCATTATACATCTTTTCCTGGAACTGGGTCTATAATAACAATTGTACTTTAGCAAGTTGCTTCAATAATATAATATTCGGGCTAAATGATTGGTATAAGATTTCTCTTTCTACAAAGCAGTTTTCATGCTACTTTTACTTGATATTAAGAAACAAGTAATGTTAAAAAACAATACATATACTCTAAACTCAAATGATTTTCATTATAAACCTATATGGTAAGGTTAAGCCCCACTAGTAGTATTTTATTAGTCTACTAATTCTAGTCTCTTATTAGGATATTAAGCATCTCTCACTCATATCTCAGGTTCTTATAATCTTTATCATTTAACTACAATTCTCTCTCTTGCCTATTTTTATTATTCCCAATTCCCTATCTTCTAGTATTGTATTTACTAGAAATTAGCGAATACTTTTTTTTCTATATGTTTTTACTACTAACACAAGTTAAGTAGCTGGATACACTAATTTTAACGAATTATAATATCTTATAGTATGTGAGTTTAGTGGTATATTCTTCCCGGATAGAAGATTAATTTTAACTCTTTTTGTCATAACTTGAATTTCACAATTCAGTTTACTTCTAGTTCCTGGTGCTGTTTTAAACTTTAAATTGACTATATTCTCTTTTATGTCTACTAGCTTTCAATATACTTACATTCTCATATCCTTTTTTTCTCCTATTTAGCTCTCCCTTACTAGTTTATTTTATAACATGTAGGCCTCGGCTTCACTACAGCCGCGCGCAGGTGGTAATGGGACACACGGCTTGGTGCACCTCGTGGATATCATAATATCACGAAACAATATACATTTCCCAATTAACCATAAAGTGAAGAGATTAGAAAAATGAGAACAGGAAAACACGCATGCTTAATCCCAATTTACTACTTAGTATGCCCTCCATGTCTTCGAATAAGTGTAAGAATCCTCCGTGGCATACTATCAATGAAGCGATACACCTTCCTCCATGGCATTGCTTCCCAAACTGCCTGCGCAAGCTCAACAATATCATTTCTGTTGTAGGGGTGTCTTCTTGCTACCCTACAAGCTTCCCGGAACCTTCGCCCAATGAAAGACCAAACATTCTCTATAGGATTCATGTCCGGAGACCAAGAAGCCCAAGGCATCCGAACAACCCACTGCAGTATCCGATATCGCGGTGAATAGTGGGAATTATGTACACGGGAATTGTCTTCAACCATCTCAATTTAGTTGTCAGCTCCCCCTAACAGCTCGTACAAGGGAAGGAAGTAAGGTGTATAAATTTCTTGACAATACTGTACAGAATTCATACCCAGTCGATCACGAGAACTTTCCTTCTCATTTGTAGTTCGTTGGCGGATTGGGATCAGAGGAGTATGAAAACCATAGGTAAAACCAGCAGCAAACATGACTGTAGTCTTATCATCGGGGAAAGAGGGTTCGAGATATCGATCTTTGAGGGCAGTTCCGGGTGGACGTCGAACCAGAGAGCGACCTCCTCCTTGTCCAATCATCAGCTTCATCTTATCGGTAAAGATCTTTTTCCTCCAAACAAAGTTGTTCCAATGTCGCCTTTCTCGTGCCCATCGCAATCGATCACGCTTGCGTTCATGATTTAAGAAAGGCTTTTTCCTTGCAATAAGAACATAAAAGTCCATAGCCCGAAGCGTCTTTCCTACTGTCCGTTCTGACACCTCTAGGTTCAGATCTGCGGTAATGTCTCGGAGCGGAGCATGAGGGTTTTGCTCATTGATGCGATGTAATCTTCGCTTTGCACGTTCATCAGGTTTGGGCTTCAAACCAGGACGTGGTAGGGGGTTGATTGTTTTGTTGGTCTTCCATCGCTTGACGATCCGCTGAGCCTCTGACTTTGAGACTGGGGTTTCGCTTGTGATTTCATGGTAATTTTTGCCTTCAGCATGCTTCTCAATAACTGCAACCCACTCAGTCTCTGTAGCTGACCGCCTCTTTCCAGTACTCACATCAATTGGCATGTTGCGTGGGTTATCGTTGCTTAGGAGGTGACCGGAGGATGAGAATTTTTTCGTGTGTGTCCCGTTACCACCTGCGCGCGGCTGTACCTCACCGCCTTTCAGTCATAAAGCAAGATCAATACCTTCTACAGTTCATTAGAGTAGATATCATCACTTCATAACTTTGATACGGTCTGTGCATTCTTTAAATTCCCGCGTCGTGGACAATCACTTGTCCTCCACGCATATTGCACATACCCTGTGCTAGCGCGCCAAGTCCTCGATAGTGAATTTAACAAGAGTTTACTGTATGATACAACCGTTCTGTTCCATTGCCCACGGAACGACTGCCTCCCTTCGGCTTCAAAAATTGGAGAAAGCTGTTTCCGCAGTTGAAACGGGCACAAAACGGAACGGTCATTTTTTGCCCTTATCTCTTTCCTTTCCCCTTCCTTCCTCTCTTTGGCTGTGGCGGTGGTGGCGCACCCCCTACTGTAACGGTGCCCTCCATAACCTCCTCCCCTTCGTCTTTAATTTTTTCCCTAGCCTCAACGAAAAACATCAAGTCGCGTATCTGTTCCTTGAGATCTTCATTTTCTTTCTTCTTCTGCTCTGAATCTTTCGTCAGAAACTCGACCCGTTCCATCAAACCGCTATTGACACCCTTCTCCTCCTTCCACTCTTTTTCCATCCTTCTGGCCATGTCTCCCCATTTCTCGGCTTTCCTCTCGGCACGCTCCTTGCCTTTTTCTAAGGAGGGCAGTACTTCCGTGTTTAGCTCTGTAAATTTGCTACGAAGCTGCTTCATTTCCATCATCAACTCCCGAGATTCCGCGATTGCTTTCTCTGCGGCATGAATGGCTTTTGAAGCTTTGTCTGCCGCCTGGGTGACCTTTTCTTCGAAGTAAAGCCGCTGGCTATCGAGCTGACTCGTGAGAAGGTAAGTATATTCCATACCGATGTTATCCAGTTTCTCACGGGGAACACAATCTCCATCGGTGTGACGCTCCGGGTTCCGGGGATCCAACAATGTTGATGGCAATTCCACCAATTTCCCATCAGACTTGTTTTGGATCAATCTATGAACATATCCATCGCCTGCGTAGTCCCAGACACGCTGTGTCTCGATGTCCATGGCATAACAATGTGAGGTCTCTTTGTAATGCTCGAAAGCATGTGCCTCATCATAGCGGCCACAACCAACGTTTCCACATATAAGACTAAGAGCGGATGTTAATTCCTGTGGGCGGAGACATGGGAAGGAGGGTTTGATAAATACCAGATCCATAGGTTGCTGTTAGCCCCGCAAACCTCGCAGTACTCGTCTTCATCACTGCCCCCAGTTTCTTTCTCTCGGAAACCATCGCTTTGCGTATAACGACAAACAGGGCAGCTGCTATCCTTCCATTTACTGAGACAGGCGCAGTGAAAGACATGCTGGCACAGAATGGTCAGCAGTCCAGTGGTCTCGTCCATGCGTTCCAGACATACTGGGCACGTTGGCAACTCTAAAAGTGACGGGGTCGGAGGTGGTGCTGGTTTTGTCGATAGATTGGTTGCCACGGGTACAGAGGATGACGATGCTGCTACGGGAGAGGTAGTAGATATCGGAGATGTGGGATAGTGAGAAGCAGAAAATGGATCCGCAGAAGGCTCAGGAGAAATCACAGAGGGAGAGCCCTCCGATGTAGGGGGTTGAAATTGAATTGATTTGACGAAGACCACATGGCAATTTTCTGGCTATTAAAATATTTTAGTACAGCCTTCCACAAGTGCTGGGGCGTCTCTCTCTCTCTCATAGCACTAACATACCTCCATACTATTGAACACTTTTCCATTGTAGCTACCAACAAATTCCCTTGCATCTTCCTTTCGTCTGAATTTCATGAGAACCATATATCTGTTTGCCTGGCCTGTTCTGATCATTCTAAAATGGCTAACGGCGTCACGAGTTTCTTCCCCCACAAACCCCATAAAGTCTGATGCGGTCATATAGGAAGGAACTGCAAGTACAGCAATGGTTAAAGCCCCGTCGGTTTCGCCATGAAGTTTTCCCGGAACCTTGTTGGTTGTTTCAACCTCAGATGATAGAGGATAAAGTCCAGGAGTTTGGAAGACATCACGGTAGAGATGAACAACTCCATAACCAAACTCAGTGTTTCTGGTCTCCAAGGGGATGAAATGAGCCTTTGAGGCAGCACCTCTGGTGAAAGATTCTGAGGCTTTCGAAGGTCGCCTTCCGCCATTTTTGGATCCCTCCGTGCTAGAAGAGGTCCTGTGAATAGCAAAACGGTCCTCCAGAGCCATATCTATAGACTCAACCGATACGCGGCCGAAACGCCAGTCAAGATGGGGCAAATATGTTGTATGGGCTTCCGAGTCAATGGTGGGGGATTCCCGAGCTTTGCTCTTCTTTAGCCCCTTTCGGCCCATAACAGGCTCCTTGGGTTCGCGAAAGGGTGGAGTGTGGGATGCTGTGTGTGAGGGTAAGATGGTATCAAAGATGCCAGTCTCCGGAGGTGGTAACCAAGCCTGGAATTGCGATAATTGAGTCTCTGAAAGATGTTTGAGACCAGGCAGCGATCTAACAGCTGGGAAGGTGGGAGGGAAAAGATCAAAGAACAAATGATAAAAGTAGCCCGGCATTGGAGGGGATTGCAATGGATTTTGTGGATGTTGACGAGCAATGTTTAACCGGGAATTTACACAAACAGCGTGATGGTGGTGGAGAGTATCATTAGTAAAGAAGCTATGACCCAACTATTCAACGGAGATGTGGGCTTCAAGTCTGGAGCAAGTGGGATAAAAAGGGCTTGTGTGGGCGGGAGGTCGGGGTGCAAGTATGATAATAATAATGTTATTATGATATTGGTAAGAATGATGAATAAACCTCTAACCAAACTAGAGATATGACGATACGAGTGGAGGAGACTACACGACGGGTTGAGCAAGCCTCCGGGAGGGCAGAGCCCCACCAGAAAGCGAGAGACCCCGTGTCTTGGCGATATTAGACACCTTGCCTAAATTAGAAGTGTGCTTTGGCGTGTCTCAGTTGCGAGCTGCTGGTATATGGTACTGCGCAGTACCCGTGGGATACCAGCGTTTGTCCTTTCGCAAACTCAAACTCCCATTGTGGGGCCCCTATGGTATCACTTGAATCCACTTTGTCGACAAACTGGTTCTTCGATAGTTGAGTCTCTTCTCTGAACCACAACTTGAGCACTTCCACATTTGAGTTGCACCTTTGCCTCTTTTCCCTCCTCACTGTGAAAGACGATGTCATCCCCTGCCCCGCAGTCTTCTCCTCCTCCAGAGATCAACCCCCGGAAACGTGGCTTAGAAGACGATGAAGAGATGGGAGATAATGGGGTTCCTTCAAGTCGTTAGTACTTTATCTTTTGTTTCTCTCACCAACTCCTTGTTTAATTTCAACCACTCGAAAGCCGTGAAGCCGTTTCCAACAGTCAAAATTCTGCGCCCAAACGTCTGCTAACTCTATCTTCGCCTCTTACTAGCTCCCGGTGGCTTCTTACCCTCAACACCCGGCTTCCGTTCCTCCCCCCCACTTATGGATGATGATGATGAACTTGATGAGCATGATGGGGTATGTAGGATTAGTATTCAAGGTTGTGAACTGTGACTGAAGTATACGTATAGATCCAAGATCTGGAGGATATGGAGGAAGAAATGGACGGTGAGGATCTGATGCAAGATATGGAACGGTGAGCTAAGCCTTAGAAAGGTTAAAATACCGGCTAATGAGATATTTTGCAGAGACTACACTCAGAACCTCGTTCTGGACCAATACGAAACCACCAATATTGACGATGATGGCGAATATGATGAACTCAGTACCGCTGAGGTCCGCCGGCTTAACAAACAAATGGATATGCGAGATAACATGGCCCGGCGCATGCCTAATGCCTTCTACAGTATTGATGAGGAAGACGAAGAGATGGATCTATCAAATCAAGTTCGCCGCCGTAGGCATCATTTCGATGAGGATCCTAAGGATGATATGGACGATGTGATGGATGAGGAGCTCTCGTTGGAACAACTCGGCGATATTAAAGCTTCTAGCATTGCTGATTGGCTTACGGTTCCAAATGTATACCGCAGTGTGGCTGTACATTTCAAGAATTTCTTGCTTGAATACACAGATGATGCAGGCGCTTCTGTGTACGGTAATCGTATCAGAACTCTTGGCGAAATCAATTCCGAATCCCTAGAGATCTCATTCCAGCATCTTGCAGAGTCTAAAGCTACGCTTGCCTTGTTCTTAGCAAACGCCCCGACTGAAACGTTGAAAATTTTGGATCAGGTTGCCCTTGAAGCTACCCTCCTTCACTACCAGGACTATGAGCGAATCCATTCCGAGATTCACGTCCGTGTTGCCGATGTACCAACATCTTACACTCTCCGTGAGTTGCGCCAGTCTCATCTCAATGCTCTCGTACGCGTCCGTGGTGTGGTTACTCGACGAACAGGTGTTTTCCCGCAGCTCAAATACGTCAAGTTTGACTGTGCCAAATGCGGCACCACCCTTGGTCCATTTCAACAGGATTCCAATGTTGAGGTTAAGATTTCATACTGCCAAAATTGCCAGTCCCGTGGACCATTCTCCCTAAACTCCGAAAAGACAGTCTACAGGAATTACCAAAAGATGACTTTGCAAGAGTCACCAGGAACTGTGCCGGCAGGGAGACTCCCAAGACACAGAGAAGTCATATTGCTCTGGGACTTAATTGACACAGCCAAGCCGGGGGAAGAGGTAGAGGTCACCGGGATCTACAGAAATAATTACGATGTACAACTCAACCAGAAAAACGGGTTTCCTGTCTTCGCTACCGTGTTAGAGGCCAATAATGTTGTCAAAAGCCATGACGAGCTCGCCGGCTTTAGACTGACCGAGGAAGACGAAAAGGCTATCCGTACGCTTGCAAGGGATGAGAAGGTTGTAGACAAAATAATTGACTCCATGGCGCCAAGCATCTATGGGCACCGCGACATTAAGACTGCTGTCGCCTGCTCACTGTTTGGGGGTGTTGGAAAGAACATCAATGGCAAGCATAAAATCCGTGGTGATATCAATGTTCTCTTGCTCGGAGATCCTGGTACCGCCAAATCGCAGGTTCTTAAGTATGTTGAGAAGACAGCCCATAGAGCAGTCTTTGCCACTGGTCAAGGAGCAAGTGCTGTTGGTTTGACGGCAAGCGTACGAAGAGATCCAATGACGTCGGAATGGACATTAGAGGGTGGTGCTCTTGTTTTAGCTGATAAGGGAACCTGCTTGATCGATGAGTTTGACAAGATGAACGACAAAGACAGGTATGCAAGTGATTTCTTAATCCTGCCATCCGGGTTAAATGAGTATGACTGATGTTATGCTCTAGAACCTCTATCCACGAAGCCATGGAACAGCAATCCATATCTATTTCCAAAGCCGGTATTGTCACTACGCTGCAGGCACGCTGTGCTATCATTGCAGCGGCTAATCCAATTGGGGGGCGATACAATTCGACTACCCCCTTCGCTCAAAACGTTGAACTGACAGAGCCTATTCTATCTCGTTTCGACGTGCTCTGCGTCGTACGTGATACAGTTGACCCCGAGGTTGATGAGCTCCTCGCAAAGTTCGTTGTCGAGTCTCATGGCCGCTCCCATCCTGTGGGCAATAGTTCCGCCGCTCCCGCTATTCGCAGTGACAGAAACACAAACTCCCCGATCCCTCAGGAATTGCTCCGGAAATACATTCTTTATGCCCGAGAGCACTGCTCTCCCCAGTTACATCAGATGGATCAAGATAAGGTCTCTCGATTATTTGTCGAGATGCGTCGCGAGTCCTTGGCAACAGGGAGCTTCCCGATCACTGTGAGACATTTGGAAAGCATTATTAGGCTGTCGGAAGCCTTCGCCAAAATGAGGCTAAGTGAATACGTCTACGCAAGAGATATCGACCTTGCCATTGCCGTTACGGTTGACAGCTTTGTTGGTGCGCAAAAGGTCTCTGTTAAGAAGAGTCTTGCGAGAGCATTTGCGAAGTACACCTTGCCCAAGGGAGGTCCAAGGGGGCCAACCACTGCAGCTGGGAGGAGGGCCAGAGTTGCCGTGTAGAAATACTTTTTCAACTTCTTGGTGGTGAAACCGTTGGCGCAAGTCATAATGTGTTTGGTTATGCTCATACCAATGTTTCAAATGTACTTTAATAGTGTTTTGTTCAACAGAGAAAAAAGGGGAAACCCAAGTACCCAGGTTACTCGAGCACGATAAGGATTAATTAACGGTATGCCAAGTGCCCAAATTGGTCATTTTAGACAACCTCCCCAATTAATTTCGTCGTGAAATACGCCAGTGTGTGAATACAATGGTTCAAGAATTACTTTGCTATTAGAGAGCCGAAGTGTAGCGACACAGATATGAAAAACACCGAGACCAATCGAACACCCGAATTTCCCGCGAGAGATATTAGCCTGGCCCAATACGCGGCCTGTACGTAATGTCAGGACTATCAAGAAACTAACGGGGAGGATTATGAAGACTGACATGTCATGGTGCTCACTGAGATTACTCAAATACTTGTTAAACTCCTCGACCCGTTCTTTGTGACTTTTGATTCCCTCCTTCCTGAGTCTCTCGTCCATCTGTAATTCATGAGCTCTCTCATCCAGCTCCAAACTTTAGATAAGGACATACCATCTTTCGTTTCCTCTCCTCAAACCGCCTCTCGGCCTCAGTCTTTCCAGCGTAGTGATCCTCCGGTTCCTCCTCCTCACACTCTGCTAGTCCATCAGCACTCGTGGCATTGGCGGAAGCTTTGCGTGATTTCGGCTCTGATGCTGGATCTGGGGTCGCAGGCTTCTTCTTTTTCTTCTTTTTGATTCCGCCATCTTTAACGCCTTTGAGCTTCAGGCTCCCGCCGGTGGATGTGTAGTCCTCCTTTCCCATGGTAAATAGCTGAGGGAAAGGTGGTGATCGGAGGCGGGAGTTGCCGTGGGAGAGCTTCTAAGCGTGTGAGAAAGTGATTGTTACCCGGCATTGGTATTATTCTCCCAGCTGGGGATGCGAACGATTGATTGACAGAGCTACAGACAATCGTCCCATAATTACTGACCTAACTACAGTCCACTCTCACGAACAACAGGCAGATACTCGCTCTCAGGTGTTTTACCAAAAGCACCAACATCTAGCCCTCGCAATAACTGCGCCTAAATTTTACCACCATGTCTTCACCCACCTCTCATAGCCCTTCGAAGGACGCTCCAGATTCCTCTTCCCAAGACTCCGTCACGGCTCAAGAGTAGCTATCCCTTTCCTGCGGAAGCTCTCGTCAGGTATAATCAAACTAATTCCACACAGCTATATAGACTCTCAATTGCAACTCGAGCTCGACGCAAGAGAGGCAATGCCCTACTCCTTCGACGTTTGCACAAATCCCCTCGGTCCGCTTCGCCAGCCAGTGTTCTCCTGTAAAACCTGTCATCCTAACGCCGCTTCCCCTCCTGGCTTCACAAATATCGTTTCTACCGGTGCAGCCGCTATCTGTTACAGTTGCTCGATCTCTTGTCATGGCGATCACGAATTGGTCGAGATTTTCAATAAGCGAAATATTGTTTGTGATTGCGGGACAGAGAAAATCGCCGTCGAGTGTACGCTTCGCAAGGTTAGGGGGGAAAAGATAGATTTGCCCAAGGAGAAGGCGGGAAATATGTACTGCCATAACTTCTGGGGGAAGTTTTGTGCTTGCGATGAGGATTACGATCCTAATAGTGAGCGAGGTACTATGTACCAGTGTTTACTCGGAGATGTTTGTGGAGAGGACTGGTTCCATGATAGGTGTATTATGGGGCTACTGGAAGTGAGGGAGGGCCTTACAGTGGATTCAGAGACAAAGGCGGTGGGGAAAGTGAAAAAGAGAGGCGAGAGCGAAGGGCAACCAGAGCGCTACAATCATGAGGAGGATGTGGATGAGGACTCGCCCGAAGGATTTCCAACAGAAGAATTCGAACACTTTATCTGTTGGCTGTGTGTCGAAAAGAATCCTTGGTTGGGACGATACGCTGGTACCCCTGGGTTTTTGAGTGCGATTTATCAACAAAGATCCCTACAACAGACCAACTCAGGCATTCAAAGCTCTAACGGAGTTGAAACCAACAACGAAAAAAAGAGAAATGTTGCCGATGGTGCTGGAGAGGCTATCCGGAAGGATTTCAAAAGGGTCAAAACTCCGGAGGCCTCCAAAGTCTTAACTGGTTTCAACTCGAATGCAGTACCTATATCAACCCCAACAGAACTAGAAGCAAAGCCGTGTAGCTACGAGACTCTCCCACCTCCGCAGCCAACTACAAGGCCCTTTTCGATATTTCTCGAGGAAGACTTCCGTGGTTATCTATGCCATTGCGCCTCTTGTCTTCCACGACTCTCGCAACACCCTATCCTTTTAGAAGAAGAAGAGACCTATGAGCCACCTCTTGATGATGATGATGATCAGAGTGTTCGGTCCGGCGGTTCCCTATTGGACCTTGGAGAGAAGGCGCTTGTGTCGGTTGATCGAGTCACCGCTATAAACGGAGTGCTTGCATACAATAAGCTCAAAGCTGAAGTCAAGAACTTTCTCAAGCCTTTTGCGGATAACAAACAGCCCGTTAGCACTGAAGCAGTCAGGAACTACTTTGCAGAGTTGAGGGGTGAGGCCCCTATTCATGGTGGTAACGGCAATAGGTCAGATGGTGACGGAGACAATAGGCGCGAACAGAGCGGTAAGTTTTGTCTTCACTTGAATAGGATCATCTCCGACGCTAACCGATATACAGGCTATTGATTCTTCCTAAAAGTCTTGATAAGCGTACACGCCAATTGCGAACACTGGGAGGGGCACTTGGTTATTTTCTAGCATGCTTTACCATAGTTACAGCGATTAATGATATGGAAATGGTCTCAAGTGATAAAGGTTTGGTCGTAGATAAGATGAGTGATTTTTAAAATAATATGAACGCAGATCATAAGCCCAATCTGTTGTAATGTGGCGGGGACTTCCTGATAAGCTCACGAAATGAGTGATGTTAGGAGCGATGTGGATTCAGGATTCATGTGAGGACCGAGGAGTAGTATTGTGTGAAGTGAGGAGTATTTGAGAAAGAAAGGGATAGTACCACCAAATCTGATGGATATTGGTGTGGCAGAGTTTTCTATAGTATAAAGTTATCGTCCACTTTAGTTATAGGTAGACAAGAATAAGATTAAGTCAATGAAGGATTATCCATTCTCACTCTATTACATATAATACGCTTCAAGGACACTCCTATAAAATACACTATTTCCTTCTAGTTATGAGCCCGGTGGCTTGCTAATAACCCCAAGAGGCCTACTATCCTACTACCTGATTATTGTCAAATATCTCTAACACCTTCAAGTTTTCCACTATTTTATCATTGTTATGTTTCACAACTTGAAGACTCCTATAGCATCTACATTTCTATCCTGCAGCCAACCTGATGCTTTTAAACGTTTCCAATCAGAGACAAACCCTGATTCTAAAAACATCACATCAGTAAAAAAAGAACTGATTACCCTCCACATGCCTGGTTCATTGAATGCAACAGGGGTTTATAAAATCGTTTTACTAATCTGAATACACATTTATTATATTCTATGTCTCTGGGTATGAACATATTCTATCCAGCTTACAGGTTGATCCTGTACCAAATCTGTCTGCCTAGTCTACTTGCAAATCTGACCTACCAGTATTCTTGGTACCTGAACACCTTTGTATGTACTATTTTTTTTTCCCAACCTCTTTCGTAGACTCATTTTATCCTCTACTGTACATCTAGCAAGGCTTCCTCTCTCTCCTAGTACAGTTGCCCCTGGCTATAGTGAATCTCGTTGTAGTGAATCCCTGGTTATAGTAAACCAAGCACACAGGAAAATTGGGTTTCCACAAATATTGCGTTAGCTATAGTGGAAAAAACCTCTATAGTGTAGTGAACGGGGAATAGTGAATATGCAGGGTTATTAAAATCAAAACGCATGTAAATTTCAATAGCTATAAGGAACAAAAAGAGTGAGATTTATAGACTATTCTGTTTATAGACAGGTGGGAGTACTCCAATTATGAGTACACGGCATTGCCATTCTACTTATTATCCAACATCCAACCGGGAAGGATATTGCCCCTCGGGTTCAGGCTAAAACTGAGGGCCAGGAGACTTGGCCGTATGTAGACTCTGTAAACGGTCTGGAGGTGTGTCTAGCATGAGAGCAGAGGTGATAGGAGAAAAGCGGTGGAGTTGAGAAGGAGGTTCTGGCGTTGGTGATAGTTCAGTGGTACTCGATGCTCCTGGGATTAACTCCGGAGAAATCGTACTAGCATCCGCCAGCCGTAAGGAACCAAGTTGAAGCCAATCATTAAGGTTAACTTGTTTCTTGTTCTTAACTTCATGCTCCTGAAAGCCTTGGCGTATTTTCTGAAGTTGGTGGATCACTGTAGGTATCTTTAATAAGGATCCGGAGACAGGAAGTGTGTTGGTAGGAAATCTTTGAAGAAGCGTAATGACGCTGCTAATATGTGCCTTCGCAAGTGAGATAGAGATTGTCTCAGGTAAATTGTTTCCGGCGATGTGATCAGTTGAGGAATCACTATCACTACCACTTTTGGGATCTCGATTTTGCAAGTCATGTATAATATCTGTTGTAGATATACTCTGTGGACTTGTGTCAATGTCAGGAGCATCTTCATCGTAATCCAAAAACGAGTCCGCTAGTTGCTCTACCTGCTGACTATTACAGCTAAAGTCAAGAAGAGAGCTAATGGATATCTGTGTTGCTTGCCGAATCTTTTCCATATACTCAGTATAGGAGCCATGCAAGCTGCGGTCAATGGCTTCTACTAATCCCACCTTCTGCCAGCAATGAAAAATAACACTAGTAGGCAGTTCCTCCCATGATGCAGCTATCATATAAATGACTTGTAGCACATCTAGATTTGGAGCAGCTGTTCCAGTTCTTTCAAAGAAGTCCACAATATGAGTAACATATCGTCGCCGGTAGCCTGCCTTTAGGGATCGAATAATTCCAGCATCAAGTGGCTGTAACCAAGCTGTCGTATTTGGAGGCAAGTAGAAGAGGGTAATATGGTCTAATACAGGAGGTTTAGGGCCAGTATATTCGATTGGTGGCTTTTCTGGAGGTGGGTGGGTTGGCGCATTATCGGTTATCAGAGCAATATGTCTACCTTGAGCCTTCATATCCTCGTTAAGCTTTCCTAAAAACTCGTACCAGAGACCTGAGAGCATCCAGGCCTTTTTATTAGATTTGTATACGATAGGTAAATTGTCTGGGTTGATCTTTGCCTTTCGAAAAGCAATGGGGGTTTTGGATTTATTGATTAGCCAGGCCCGCCGCTTGTCAGATCCATCAGAATTGACTGTGA
>QLOI01002610.1:0-17945 GCA_003313605.1 Tuber umbilicatum | reverse complement strand
GATTCATGGAGACTGAGGTGGGGGGACAGGTTGGCGGGATTGAGTGCGATGACGAGACCAGGCGGGGAATTGCGAAGGGTACGGGGGAGTGGAGGTGCAGTGCGTGTGGTGGGAGGAGCAATGGAGAAATTTTGGAGGAGTGCAGGCTTCTGGCCGAGCAGATGGGGAAGGGGCAGCGATTGGGGGGGAGAGAGGATGAGGGAAAAGTGGAGGGGATTAAGATTGGATATAGGGATGAAGCAGCGAAGGAGGCAGGGGGCGGCGCTACTACTATTCCTGAGTCGAGTTCTACTGCTGCGGCAGGGGAGCGGGATACCTCTACCACGTCCCAACCAACACCGCCCCCGAATCATTCCCACCAGCACCCCCGGCCGGCCCTCCCTATACAACAACCACAACAGCAACCGCAACCACCACTACCAGCACCTGCACCAGAAACCCTAACCCCATGGCTAGACAAGCTAATTCTAGCCCTCATCGCCGTCCTTATCGCACACGTGGTTAAAAAGATTGCGTCGCACCTTTAAGCCCCCCCCCCATTTTGCTTCTTAAGCCCTATTTCTTTCCGTTATTCCTTTCATATGTCTGTTTGTAGGGGTGGGCTGGTATATGGCATGGGTGGATCTCTTTGAGCTTACCTCACTTGTTCATTTCATTTGTTCACTTGCTATTTCGAAAAATAAAAAATGGGAGTATACCAGGTGCGCCTTGGGATGTTTTGACAAAATGAATTGTTTTTCTATACCCCGGGAATTTGCCCAGTTTTCGTTCCGTTACTTTGGAGGCCTAACATGGTGATTGTGAGTTTGAGGTACGGTACGTAAGGTGATTTGCATTTGCCCCACTACCAGGGACAATGCTGCTTGGGCCAAACCAGTAATCCACTTATGCACCACTACCCCGTCTCCCTTCCAGACACCAGCTAACGCGGCAGCAAACCGCAGGCCACCGCATCAGCTCAAAGCTAACAGGCGCCCCAACCATCTCCCAAGAGTTAATGACCGTCCGCATACACTCCAACATACCTATACCTGAACTGTGCACTGCACCTTGCGTCACCAACCCCTCAAGCTCAAACGCGTAATACCAGTGCCCGCCGGAAAAACGCGGGGGTTTGCCCAATTTTACACTCCCCACCACCGCCACCGCCCTGCCGGTGGTGATGCTATCCCGGTATTGGTGGGAGGGTATGGGCACTGGCCTGTTTTGCCCCGCCATGTTTCTTTCCGGGTGGGTGGGAGGTGAACGTGGTGGAATAGCGACTTGTGGTTGGTAGTGGTTGCTTTGGGGAGTGTGGAATTGATACTTGTATTTACGTAGTGTCGCGCTGTATTTTGGGGAGTCGAAAAGATGGCGGGGCGCTTAGTTGTGAGCTTGAATGATTTACTAGCGCGAGGTTGTGGAGGCGGGAGTGAGGTATCATATGTCGCATTGCCATTTCGTCCCCAGAACTCCATCCGATCGTGCGGGGCTCGCATTTGCAGTGAAGACCGGAGTGGGTGGGTTATCGGAATTGAGGTTTCGTGGGAAAAATGGAGAGGGAACATTCCTTTTTATCCACGGTAATGGTAGATGTCCGTCGTTTCGGGGATTGTCGGGTCATTTTTCAGGTATTTTCTGCTAGCTCTGTTATTGCATGTCTGCACGCATAGTATCATACTAATCCACTAACCAGGTGCGGGCTTACTATGCGTCTCTCGAGCAATTCTGGACCCGGCGGTACGTAGATCTTTGGAAAGGGTCGATCCGTCTCAAACAGCCTCTGTCATATATAATCACTCGCATTTATTATACACTGCACCAGCTAGGACGGTCAGCGGGAGATATTGACAACTAGAAATGAATGAGGGCCCACATCCCGCCATTCCCCAGACGGCTGGCTTCCCAAAAAGCTGAGGTTCTTCCCCTACCGTGAGCTTCGCGTAATATACCCGAATAAGGTCCGCTTGATATTTTCAGCGCTCACCGCGGGGCATGGTAGTGTTCCATGGTCTGCCCAGGCTACCAGCCATAGCCAGGAGCGGCCCCTAGCAACTGTGCCCTCACAGCCGCTTGAGTAACTCCTAGCGGATATGGAGGGAAGTCAGCGCCCTGCCGTCCCTACTTTCATGCCTATACGGCGGTACAGCAAGGAGAGTCAGTCGGTTGTGTCCGTGGTATTCAACTTGCGCAGTGGGTAGATAAGGATTAAAAATCTGCTCGGATAAAGAGAGTGAGGTGAATCGTTGTCTCTGCTTACAGTAAGTTGGTTCTGCCTGGCCACCTCCGTACTTATAGTAAAAAATAAGAAACTCCATCGGCATCTCTCGCTTGCTGCAGGGCTCTTTGCTCGTCCCTACCCTTCGAACTAATAACAAAGGTCAGGACGTTCCCTGCGATCATTCATGACGAGGGAAAGGTATTGTCGAGACTCTCGCTCCCGGGAGCTTTCCACCAACATGATCAACTCCAGTATCTTCTACCGTCAACTCTATAATCTTTATACCGCCTATCGCGCTGTTCTACAAGGCTTGCTTCGAGTGCTATCCAGCGTCAACAGGTTGGTTGCACCAAAGAATGCCTGGCACCGTGAGCATCTAGTACGGAATCTTATCCCTTATCTACCCAGCCGAAGTATAGCCTTTTCTGTTCTTACCGTCCTATTACCGGTTTTCTGATCATTTCTCCTTTGATCCCTCCACGACATGTTTGCAACTGATATCGTACTGCTATTGTGTTCTTCCCCATTCGGATTGGTGACCGCTAGATAAAACTCTCGATAAAAGCTCCCGTTGAACGCCCTTGGGGTCTGGGCATGTGGACATTGACTTATCAGAGCGCGGTTGGATTTTTTCTTCTTCCATCACTGTGCTAGCGCTATGGTATTTGTGTTTTTGGTATAATTAGAGCTTTTTTGATTTTGATTTATCTCATAATAATATTTCTTTGCTCAGGTATGAGACTGTACTAGTACAAGAACATGCATGCAGTGCTAGTTGCCAAGAGGCAGGATGTTTTTGGAGACATTTTCTCTGTTGCATATGTTGCATCAGCTCGATTAGCCATTATTGAGAGGAGGGGGTTAGAAGGTAGATTAATTGACATGGAAATTAGTAGTATTGTTGCACTTATATACCACAAAATAAAACGGGATTAACGATCAATTTCGTGAGTTGGCATGTTTGCAAGGCTGCTTAGTGACTTAAGGTGCAATATGATCCCAAACAAGCAAGAAGTTTTGACATCTCTAATCCTGGCCATCCGATCACCCACGCTCATACCCTAGTACTCGAGTACTCGAGTACTGCACTAGTACAGTACTTGTGCCATATACCTCTACCGAAACGCATGTATCCCCAATGTGGCAAGAACCTCGAACCTCCCTAATTTCCGTAGCGCCGTAGCGCCGTACCAGTCCGTGGACGGACAGCTCGCTGCACTTGCTAGCTACCACGTTGCCAGAGCTGACGCCAACGCTAGAGTACCGCACCCACGGCACCTCGATACTGTAATCTCCACAATCTAGATCCAACCTCGTGGATCAACTAAGTCAAGCCACTCCTATTGCCCCAATTGATGTCGACGTCACCCCTCTAGAGAAATAACTTGACCGCAGGTAAGGTCCCCAGGCCGTGGAGATGCGAAGCAACGTGCACGCAGAGCACCCCCCGCAATTGAGATCAGAACCACCACCGAGGCGCGTCCTCGGATCCCTGCTTTTCGTAGATTCATCGCCCGTATCCCGTAGCGGAGAGCGGAGCAATTCCTCTAGCGGCTATGGCCGGAAGATTCTCGTACAGGCCTTGCCTGCCGGTAGATGGTATTCTCCTAACAGCCCGTCCGGATCGGAGCGCAGGATAATGTACCGGAGATCTCGGCGGGGGCTGGGTCGACGGCCGCTTGTCCGTCTGAGAGGCCCCATGCCCGGCACGGATGCTCGAGTAGTTCAGGTTCTAGATGGAGGAGCAGGTCGGGGGGAGCCAGAAGTGCCTACGCTGGGTTGGGTTATGTTGTAGATTTGGTGGCATTTGGGGTATGCACTGTTGCAGAGTAAGGTCGTAGAGTCATAGACTATCGTTGATAGTTTATCGCTCAGCCAAGCCCTTCCATAGACTGAGCAAACATAATTCCGAGCAGCGAGCCACGTGTTACACGTGATCCTTCAACATTCTCACCTACTCGAGCAGGCACCGCACTTGTGCCGCAATGCACTGAGGATGGATATGGTCAGCGAGATGAGATAAAACTGCCACTGCGCATGTTCAATTACTATGACATATAAGCGCGTACCAACCCCTTCGCAACGCTTCACACTAGCTTAACTACCTTGTTTCCTCCAACCCTAAGTTTTCTGTGCTATCATACTTTCGCCTCGATGCATATGTCACTCTACCCCATTTTCTGCGCAGAACATCCATTCACCACCAATCCTCTCCTCACCAAACAACGACCTCCCCCCAACAACCCTCTACCACCCTCCCCATAAATAGCACTTGCAACGGATGCTACCCCCTCTACAAAACTCCCAACTCCCCCGCATCACCTCCCCCTCTTCTCTCCCGCCTTTCTCGAATCCGCCTCCTCTTCCTGCCCCTTCCCGCCGACCACTGGTAATAAGGGCATGTTCCGGTAACCTATCCCCCACACAGCGCAATAGGCCTCCATATCACACAGTGCAGCACCTCGCAAAACAGGCGGGGAGTTATCCGGTTCCGGAGAGGATTTCTGAACCTCAAAGGTTACCCTGCCCAGTGATAGATCTGAGGTGGTCTGATTGGCGGCCGGCCGCCCTTTGAAGGGTTAGTATATATACTCGAGTAGTAGGATTACCGGTAATGGAATAGAGTAGTAACGAGACAAAACTCTACCATTCTGTGCTACTGGGCTTCCCATGCTACGGGTGCGACTACAGCTTGGCCCTGTTGAAGTGCACTTTCCTAACCCCCTTTCGGCGCGCCAGAAGAATGGCGTTTTTCTTACCTTTATGGCATTTTTGTTGTGAATTGGATATTTTGACATTGCACCTGTTGGCCATAGCTCGGGGTACAGGCGCCCTAATTGATTTTTTGTTTTTATTGCAATGGTCGGTAAGGTAGCTGCTACGCGCGCATTAAAGATCTTTTGTCCCCCTGTCGAGGGAATCCGGACTCTAGCAAAAGTTCAGTTTCCAAGAAAAACGGCGTTTTTTTATACAGTGGCGTGCCAAACAGGGCTTAAGTATCTGAACGCCATGACAGAGTTTTTCTCAATCCCCGCCTATCCTTTACATGCGGATGATGGGTGTTTCGGCAAGAACCATCGCTATATTGTGATGGGTGGAATAGATGAGGTGGTTGAAGGAAGCACCAGGAACCACTCCTGAGAAAGCGGGGAACACTTTAAACTGCCGGTTTTATGTCCTCGGAGGGGTTCGGCTAATATATCGGACTTTTCTACTTATCAAAATTTCCTCACGACCAATTAGTCTCTCTGCTCGACTACAAAACCCCAGCTCTTCGTGTGAATTGTTTTTCCCCTATTATCTTGAAAGCCTTAAGTTACTGTGCCCGAGTAAGGAAGCATTGAATGGGAACAGTGGGCAAACGCACCAGGTACTGTACCTAGTACAAGGTGATTCATTGTACTGTACAGTGTATAATCCCCTACCGGCTGAATAGTCGGCAACACTATGTGGTACAGAACGTGTACTGACACGGGTGGCCGCTTTCGCCGAGGAAATTTCCCGATGATCAGCACTAAACCCCCCCCCGCCTGGAGTGATCGACCGCATGCATCGCCGGACGTTTCCTGCTGTTAAAACGTATCCCGAACCTTCTTTTCACCAGGGTAGGTTTCCCTGAAGTATTGCCATCTATCACTGATCTACCTTGGATAGCTCATGGATTCAACCCAAAATCAATTCCAGTAATTCCTTCGATTCCACCGTGTATAGTCGCCTCCCGGGTACCCACTTGCAGAAAAGGGGGGCAATCCTACTTGAGGGATCAATGAAGGAGTTAGTAGACCACATCTCCGCGGTAGTTCTGCCCCGAGACCTTACGAGCCCCCTATCTTCTCTTTAGGCAGAAGAAACCTCCATTGAGTAGCTCCCAGATGGGAAGACAGACCCAGAAACATGCCCTTCCCCGTATGGCACGTCGGCAAATCTATGGATGTCCCTCTAGTGCAACTCTTAAGAGACCCAAAGTACTTGAGTATAGCTATTTTTGGCCTAGATTGGCAGTCAATCTAGGACAACATTTTCAACGAGTACACTTGGTACCCCAGGAGCTAGGTATGTGCTATTATGATTGCTAACAGATAAATTAGAACTGTTCCCCCCATCAATACTATCCAGCCGTTGACAGGACTATGGCTTCCAAAACTCCCTCTTCCAGCTCTATCGGCGAGACCAAAGAATCAGCGGACTACAAACTCGATGAAAAGGTTTCGGGTGTATGTGTTGACGAGAGAGCGATTGGCAACGATGGCGCTTTGGTCAAAGAGAGTTGGAACAATCCTTCTGTGAATATATACCGACTCTGCTCCTGTTTTATTCTATTCATTGCTGGGAGTCTGTTCTTTTCTGCCTACGGCGTGAGTTCCTCTCTCTCTTTCAATCATGTCAAATTTATCAACCTACTTAAGTATATAAAACTAATACAACGTCTTAGGTCGTGCTCCCAGAGGTAAACAGTTCTTCTCACGATCTCTTCAAGGCTAAAGTGGAAATCCGTAGTTTGAAAGAGACTACCATCAATCACACGCTACAGTCTCCTTGGTATTTGTTGGTATCTTCGTTGGCGCTGTTCTCGCAGCTACTGCAACCAACAAAACCCACATGGTCCTTGGGCGGCGAGGTGCCGGCATTGTAGGGACCTTATGTCTGGGGCTGGGGAATCTAATTCTAGCTCTGCGCCCCCCATGGCCGGCTGTACTTGTCACAATGTGTTTGGTATCATATGGTATAGCCGGGCTCGACCCGGTCGCCGGTGCCTGGGTTGGAAGTCTACACCATGCTAGCGGGCTTCTAGGCATGTTGCAGGGCTTCTTTGCTATCGGGTCTGCGATTTCTCCATTGATTGTCAATGCCATGATTCAGCGAGGAATCCCATACTATCAATTCTATTATATTCCGGTCCGTCCCCAAAGCCGTGTTATAAACCGTTGCTGAATAGGAGAAGTTTGCACTCTCGATGCTTGGCGGTGTTGGGTTCATGTTCTCTTTTTGGGATGAGAATGGTGCGAAGTATGCCCGTGATACCCGCAGCTCGCATTCAGGCGTGGACCATACGAAGGAGATTTTGAAGAACAAGGTCTTTTACTCGGGTTATACTCCTAGCACATCGTTACTGATGGGATAAGGTTTCTTGGATTCTAGCACTATTCGTGCTGGTCAGTTGGGGTGTTGAAAGTAAGTGTTCGCATTGATTTAACTAACCACAAACTCCTGCTAACTGCCGTGAAAAGCGACAATTGGCGGTTGGATGGTGAGTGCCTAGCCGGAGAAAACTTGAACTCCTTCCTAACCATACAGGTCATATTTCTCACCGAGGGCCTTGGGGGGTCTTTATCCAACGCGAGTCTTGTGAATTCAATGTTCTGGCTCTCCTTCACTATTGGTCGCTTTGTCCTAGTATGGGTTGATGGTGCTGTTCCTCTGAAATGGCGAGGGAAAGGCCCTGTGTCGGTCTTCATCTCCTTAACGTTGGTGTTGGAGCTCATGTTCTGGCTTCTCCCAACCTTTGCTGGATCTTCTACTGCGTAGGTTCCACGCATTTGCTCTATTTTAAATAAATATTAACAACGCGCAGGGCCTGTCTACTAGGCTTCTTTTGTGGACCATTGTACCCTCTGGTAACTTAAACCCTGACTCCCCCAACCTATGAAGAATTAACTAATAGAGTTAGATCTTAAAAATGTTGACCATACTTCTGCCACCCCACTTGCACGTTTCGGCCATCGGAATCGGCAGCGCGCTCGGTGCTGCGGGGAGTTCTGTCTTTCCAATTGCCGCAGGCGCAATTGCCGAAACCAAGGGGTATTCTCTCTCCCCGTTCTGCTTTTGTTGGCCGCGGACCCTTCTTTCTCACACATCAGTAGGATTACCATGATTCACCCTCTTATACTCGGCATCTTCGCTTCAGAATTGATCCTCTGGCACTGCCTCCCTTCGCCGCCGTCGGCGACCACAAGTGCGTGAGTATAGATGGGGGGGGGGGGGAATGCCCCAGTGGTTGTTTCTGGAACAACAAAGAGTTATGTAATTATGGGTTGGGCTGAAGCCTGTGTCTTTCTAGGGTTTTTTGGGAAATGCATTAACTCGGAAAATTGCTTTTTTTCGCAAATTAAAATTTCTGATGCTGGTATTATTATAGCTAGAAAGATACTGACCGTGACGAGGTGAAAGTGATTTCAATAATAATTATTGGGTGAAAATCTGCCCAACGGAATGGGATAAGGTACCCTGCATTACAACTTGAAACAACGTTGAATTTCCATGCATCCCCAATTGGGATGTATCCCCCCGGTGAGAGATATGAGGTAATGCTAGGAAACAAACCTCTTATGGGATGTTCTAGACAGAACCTCAGTTAGGTTGTTCGTTCTCTCCATTCTTTAGGGATTCCGTGCTCCGGCGGAGGGTACGGGTCGAATCCTGCTAAAGAAACGGTCGGGTTTTCAAGCCTTTTGATCAGATCTCGCCTATGACACGTATGAAAATTCCTGATACATTCAAAGCGCGGTTGAGAGACCGGAAGGATAAACTAGATAGCCAGAGCATCACTGATACACGGCCCTCCATTAAGACCACTGAGGGTATTCGCGGTGAAGATTACGCTTATCTGGCTTGCGATTACCGGGATAGAACTAACTGCCAAGGGCCAAGTACAGTACAGTACCGTTCTAGTTAAACAGCAAGGTACAGTACAGTACTTATATGGCGCACAAAATCTCAGACGGTTTCTCACCCATGTGGTACATAACGGTATGTGGTTCAAATGCCCACCAGTATCCGGAATTCGGCCCCGCGCACCGGCCACCATTACTTCAGGTGTGCTCTAACACTGATGCGCAGTTTGACGAAAATGCACTGACTGGCCGACCCTCTCCGCTGATTCTATTCCCGGGAAAGTTTCTTCGGCTATGGGAATCCAACACAGTGATTCCTTAGTTTTTATGGACCTGACTTCGCCCATAGCGTTTGAAAGAACGACAAAAATCCTTTGACTCCATTCACAGGTCGAAAGCAAATTCTCGAAAACGGTGTAGTCCTCATCAAGCCTATTCATACCCACATTAATGATATTCGTTCGCTCCCTAGCCAGAGATGGACATTCCAAAACCCATACTATGGCTTTGGGAACAGCGATGCCAAGAACCTCTCAGAGGATTGGAACCCCGCAATATTCGGTTAGCTCCGTATACAAGGCCGGATGGAATGCCTGCGGGAAGGTAACCTCTATCCAGATTGGGTTACCGCGAGACCACACTGTCGCGCACGCGGCCGGGGCATGTAGAGAGGATAGACCAACAACCCCGACAGGAGAACTGGCGAGAGTACCACCCCGGAATAACCCACTCGTCTGAGATCCCCGGCAAGACGAATTCCAACCCTCACACTCCCATGCCGGAAAACCTACGCTGCACAAAGCACGAGTCAGACATCGACGGGACCCGACAACACCCACCGAGAAAGCAAGGAGCCTTTGGCTCGAGGAAATACTAGATCGCGGGGAGGTTCTTCGCGACCGACTTGGAGTGCAGGTCCAAGGAGAGCATTCCGGATCTGTAGGGAGGGATTGGTAAGGGGGGGGCTGGAGGGAACAAGGGCTTGGGGGGAGCGGCGTTACCATCCGAACGAACACGGCTCCTCCCCGGCGCAGCAGCACTCGTAGACACCTAAATACGTAGTACGGAACGCTACAGTTTGTCGGGCCGTGTATGCATAGCACAATTCCGGAGATGTTTCGGGTCTCAAACAGTGTAGCTGCATCAGGGCTGGGTTTGTATTGGTTACGATGCACCTTGGGGAGAAGAGGGTTCCCTTGAATCTAACCCTCAGACCAAGAACTCTATGATAGATAGGGGGGCGGTTGGAGGGCAGAGCATGATATGGGTAGAAGGCGGCGGATATTCCAAACCGCCGAAACCGGCAGATGCTCCGGGAACAACCCCCCGGGAAGCAATTGGTACAAGTATGGATATGTGGAGCTTTCTTTAAGACAGCCGTGTATCTTGACAGTGGCCGCGCGAGTCCTCTCCACCCTACTAGTACTTGTACTTCTCTTCTCTCAGGTTGGGGTAATTTCGGTGAAAAATATTTCATTCCTCCCCAATCTCAGCAATCCCGCCGTCATTCTTCTGCTTGGCCGCTGCACATAATTCGGATATCACCAAATTTTCATTCCGTTTTGCTCCCCAGTCCATTGCATCATAAAGAAACAGCCTTTCTGACCAGCGTAAAGTAGCGGTAGAAAACTCGGCATCATAGCTCAGCACTCGGCATCGCAGCGTGTCAGGCGGTTTAGTAAGGAGTCATAGGCTAGAATACGTCAAAAATGAGGGTTTTCGAGCGACATCCCACAGATCCTGCCACAATTAGCCCAAAGACTTTTGGAAAATCGCCAAGTGTCTGGGGTACCCTACAATTCCCGCCGACTTTTATCCGATCCATCTGGGGGTGAGAGGGACGCGATGTGTCGATCGCCGCTGCAGTGCATCTTTGCGGACAAAAGCACTTGTTTTGGCAGAAGCGGGAGGATCGGAAAAAGAATTAGTTACTACTCCACCCCACCGGGAAGGGGGTCCGACAGGTTCTCCTAAGGGACATGGAGGTACAGTACCGGTAATCTACTTTTTTTTGCGGAAGACAAAAGCCGAGAAGCCGATTGCCAAAAAAGTTACCCTGTCGGCTGAATGGGCGAAGAACCGTCTCCAGGTTGTATGTGTAGGCACCTTAGAACCAACCCGAGTCACATGTCAAAGCAATAACGCTAGTCCTAATGTGGTAGTAAACCATACCTAATTAAAAAATTTTAGGTAATTATTCAGCAACCCTTTGTTTCCTCATATCATATTGTACAAGTCTCATCGTCCTCCCCGTGCAAACTTTGAAGGACTCTGCCGCAACCGGAGGACTAAAAAGAAAATACCTCTGTAAATGTGTTCCTTACATGATTTGGGGTCTTTATAAAGAAGGAATAAGTAACATAGTTGCATGTGATGTCGCTTATTGAGGAGTTGGGAAATTTGGTTGTTGTGAGAGTTGATTCTAAGGTGTCGGCACCACACGGCACGCACAGTACAGTACACCATCTCTCGACGCTCAGCCTCACTTAGACGTGTCGGACGCAGCCGATCCCATGTTCATCAAGCTCCGCGCGGGAACTCCAACACCAACTGTTATATGCGAAGAGTCTAGGATACCCTATTTACCATACCATAGGTTTGACCCTCGCTATTAATGCGGATCCCGCCCACATCTGACGTTTGGTGCTGGTGGGTTGTAGCCTGATAAGACCTTCACAAACAAGTGAAAGTCCAGCGGCGAAGACGGAAGGAAGCCGGCCCAGGAAAGTAAATCGAGAGGACGGGTAGAACAAGACGGGAGGTAGATCAAGTATATGAACATAGTAAGTACAGTCCTCACAAGGGCTTGTGGCTATAGGTGCAATCTGCTAAACTAATGCTTTGCACAGGATCAGGGTTCTGGTAATGCCTTCCAACGTTGTCGAAGAGCGACAGTATTTTAGCGATACGAGAAAACGGTGGTACAGAAAATAGACGGCGAAATTGGCTTTCGCGACGACAAGTTCAACCCGAGGCCGCTGTTTGGTTCAATCGTGGCAATAGGGGGGGAACTAGAAACGCCTACAAGTCTAAACAGCTCCGAAAATTTAGAATAAATTGGGGGTGATGTATCAATGGGCGCAGGGAGTCGGAAGGAAGCTGCGGGGGAAAAACCACCCGGATAATTTACGGAGTGCCAATGAGCTAGGTGTGGCGCTACATAGTCAGGGGAAGTACGACGAAGCGGAGGCTATGCATCGACGTGTGTTGGCTGGTAGAGAGAAGGTTCTTGGGAGAGACCACCCGGATACCTTACGGAGTGTCAATAATCTAGGTGGGGCACTGCGTGAGCAAGGAAACTACGGCGAAGCGGAGATTATGCATCGACGCGCATTGACGGGTAGAGAGAAGGTTCTTGGGAATGACCATCCGGATACCTTACGGAGTGTCAACAATCTAGGCAGGATACTGCATGAGCAAGGGAACTATGGCGAAGCGGAGGTTATGCATCGACGTGCCTTGACGGGTAGAGAGAAGGTCCTTGGGGAAGACCATCCGCATACCTTACGGAGTGTTAATAGTCTAGGTGGGGCACTGTGTGTGCAAGGAAACTACGGCGAAGCGGAGGTTATGCATCGACGTGCATTGGCGGGTAGTGAGAAGGCTCTTGGGAATGACGATCCAGATACCTTACGGAGTGTCAGTGACCTGGGCGTGGCGCTGCATAGGCAGGGAAAGTACGACGAAGCGGAGGCTATGCATCGACGTGTGTTGGCTGGTGGGGAGAAGGATCTTGGAAGAGACCACCCGAATACCTTACGGAGTGTCAATAATCTAGGTGACGCACTGCGTGAGCAAGGAAAGTACGACGAAGCGGAGGCTATGCATCGACGTGCGTTGGCTGGTAGGAAGAAGGTCCTTGGGAGTGACCATCCAGATACATTAGGGAGTGTCAATAGTCTAGGTAGGACACTGCGTGTGCAAGGAAACTACGGCGAAGCGGAGGTTATGCATCGACGTGCATTGGCGGGTAGAGAGAATGTTCTTAGAGATGACCATCCGGATACCTTACAGAGTGTCAGTGACCTGGGTGTGGCGCTGCATAGGCAGGGAAAGTACGACGAAGCGGAGGCTATGCATCGACGTACGTTAGCGGGTAGAGAGAAGGCTCTTGGGAAGGACCATCTGGATACCTTACGGAGTGCCAATGACCTGGGTGTGGCGCTACATGGGCACGGAAAGTATGACGAAGCAGAGATTATGCATCGACGTGCGTTGGTGGGTAGAAAGAGGGTTTTGGGGAAAGACCATCCGGATACTTTATTTAGTGCCAATTGTTTAGACCTGTTGCTTCAGAACCAGAGGAAGAGTGACGGAGCGAAAGTTACGCATGGGCAGGCGGCAGAAGTGAGGGAAATAGCACTCTTGCCAGGTAATGCCGGTATCCCACCGAGCTCTGCTACTACTGCCGGGAAAATGGAAAGCCGGAAAATGCGGGAAGCGGACTTCAAATATCGAGTTGTACCGGCGGGTAGAGATCTGGTGTTCGAATCACCTCACGCAGATGCCCTACTGGGTATAGATGATCGGGAAAAGTACGCAGAAGAGATTATGTATCGACATGCCTTGGGAGCCATGAAGGAGGTTCTAGGATCCGATCATCCTGATACCCTCGAGAGCATGAATTTGCTAGGCGAAACGCTACTCGATCTGAAGAAGTATGACCAAGCGGAAGCCATTTTCCGAAGCGCATTGACAGGAAGGGAGCAGGTTCTCGGAGCAGATCACGCATCTAGCCTCGCAAGTGCCGATAACCTCGCTCGGACGCTGCATCATCAAGGAAAGTACGAGGAAGCGGAGGTGATGTTTCGACATGCGCAAGCAGGCAGAAAAAAGTCGCTTGGGCCATATGATCTCGATACAATACTCAGTGTCCATGGTTTGGCGGTGGCGTTGCTTGATCAGAGGAAGTATGAAGAAGTGGCTGTTATCCATCGGCATGCGTTGGGGTGTATGGAGAGAGCTCTGGGGTCAGATCATCCGTTTACCCTCGAGAACATCAATATGCTAGGCGAGATACTGCTTGATATGAAAGAATATGCCGAAGCGGAGGTTGTGTGCCGACGTGCACTGGCAGGGAGAGAGAGAATACTTGGACCAGTTCATCGAGATACTTTACTCAGTGTCAATAATCTTGGAGTAGCACTGTGTAATCAGGGAAAGCACCGCGAAGCGGAGGTTATGTATCGGCGTGCATTCGTGGGCGCGGAGGAGGCCCTTGGACATGAGCATCGGGATACTCTGTTGTGCATCTATAACCTAGCTGGGGCGTTGCACAAACAGGGGAAGCATCACGAAGCGGAGATGATGTATTGGCGTGCACTAGCTGGGCGAGAGAAGACTCTTGGGCCAGGCCATCCACATACCCTTCGGAGCATCATTAAGCTGGTTGCGGTGTTGCATGCTCGGGAAAAATACAATGCATCGGAGATCCTGTATCGACGTGCAATTACCGAGGGAGAGAAGGTTCGAGGGCCAGATTATCGGGCCACTCTACAAAACTCCAAATGCCTCGCCATGTTTTTCCAAGCTCGAGGGTCGAGTGCCCTGGATGAGATTCCATTATCGAGATGAAGGATTTATGTTTGCGCTGCTGTAGGGTCAAACTGTTCTACCTATTTTTCCTCATAACCTCCGCTGCCCCTGTTGGTTGTGGGGCGCTATCCTCAATCCTCACTTCCCTGATGTGGTATCGGTGTTGGTTTTGCCTCCTCTATATCTGCGGCTGTTGGATCTCTGGTGTCGGGCATTTGACTTCATTAAATTGTGTTATCTCTTTTCAATTTTATACCATGCTGTAGAGTATATTGGGCTTGGTGTTTAGTTGGTAAGAGGATGTGGATTTTTCAGGGATGCTGGATTGTTTATTGCTTTACTGGTTCTTCTGACTTCCGGTCGTTTTTTGAGTGTTTGCTGGAATTTAGTTTGTTCTTTGTGCTTTACCTAATTGTCGTTTAGTGTTTATTCAGGGAGATGCACATATCCTCTAGTCTCTCCCCTTCTAGCATCCGTACTGATTATCTTGTTTGTGACTTGCTCACCCTCGGCGTGAGTTGGGGTTGATCTACGATAATCCTATTCTCCCTGCTTCACCCTTTCTCAAACTGTGCAGCTGCATCAGGGCTAGGTTTGTATTAGGTACAATGCACCTTGAGGAGAGGAGGATTCCCCTGTACCTAACTCTCAGACCAAGAATCCCATGATCGATTAAGGGGGGTAAGAGGGCAGAGCATGGTGTGAGCAGGTGAAGTGCCAGTGGGCAGATATTCAAAACGCCGGAACCTGCAGATGTTCCGAGTGCGAACCCCCCGGGAAGCAATTGATGCAAGTATGATACCTATATGTGGAGCTTTCTCTAAGACAACCACACGGCTTGACAATTGCTATGCGAGCCCTCTGCACCTTGCTTACTTGTACGTCTCTTCTCTTATATCCGGGTAAGTTCGGTGAAAAACGTTCCATCCCCTTTTCACTCTCTAGCAATCCTTCCGCCATTCTTCTGCTTAGCTGTTATATCATACTAGTACATAACTTGGATACTGCCAAATTTTCATCTCATTTTGCTCTCTAGTCCACTGCATCATAAGAAAACAACCCTTCTGGCCGGCGTAATGCTGAGCTGGAAAGTTCGACATCATAGCTCAGCACTCGGGATCATAATGTTTGGTAAAGAGACAAGGTCCAGAACTCATAAAATGGGGTTTTTCGGGTCGCCACTATCCCGCCGATCTTGCCCTAGTTAACCCCCAGAAAAGGCTTTGGAAAATCGCCTAGTGTCTAAAATACACCACAATATTCGCTGATCTTGTACGCTTCGGGTGGAAAGTGAGAGGGATTCGAAGGGTCGGCCCCCAGTGCAGTGCATCTTTGCGGGCAAAAGCCCTTGTCCTGGCAAGTACGAGAGGCCCGCAAGAAAAAATTGGCCACTATCATACGAATTCATACCCGATCCCTGAGGAGTCTGAGGGGTTGTTCTTAGAGACCTAAGGGTAATCCCATTTTCTGTAATTTTTCATCAATAAAATTCGTTGAACTTTGCCGGATCGAAGCGCCCCAATCCCGGTATTGTACTTCAAACAGCTGCGGCTGTGTTGCTTATTGGGCGTGTATAATAATAAGACGTGTCCTATGAAAGGGTGCTATAGGTTTATAGGTAGTTTCGTGCTGTATTTGGCACTAAGAACGAGCAGCTCTAATGGCTTACAGCTCATCTAGAAAACAAAAAAAACAAAGCGGTGGCATTACCATAACCACAATTGCTTGAGTTCTTCCGGTGCAAATCAGATAATTTATGCCACTCTCATGCGAGCATTGGTATCATAGTTAAATATTTGTACTATGGGGGGATGCTGCCAAGCATGGCTTCTATGGAAAACCAACGGGGATGAAGGTATCGAACCTTCCGCCTCCCCCCAAAGCTCCTAATACTTCGGTCCTAAAATCTATTGTCAGGGCACGGTTTCCTCTATCAGAATAAGCTCCATAAAAAAACGTGATTCCAAAAAATTCAGGAAACCATAACTCCGACATCAAAGCTATCAAGAAGCGATTGCTGGGTATAAATTGCTCATGTATTGTGTAAAATTCCAAACCATTCAGGACTTTCAAGTTTGGTGGTCAAGATGGTGCCATACTGTACACGTCCTCACGTGCCCCCATCCTATGTGCACGCACGCTTGCCCATCCGTACTCATGTTTGCTCACTCGCACACACGCCCATGTGCCCCCCAGTAGACTATCTGTGCTCCATCGGCACCTCTCGTAATACAAATCTCCACTGACGGTACTGGGATTACCATCCCATCGGTTTTGGCCCCTCCTCACCAACTTACACAGTGAGTATTGATGTCATCCCACACCGTAAGGATTCGAATACTGCAATAAGACTATGTTCTAGGATGTTACAGTCGGCACTCTTATCCAGGCCTGGTATATTTTCTTTTTTATTTGCCTAGTCTGTCCATTTTCCAGAGGATGGGATTTGAACTATTTCTTGGTATGATACATGATCCGTTTATTCGGGCTCTTGCGGTAGTCTAACAGCAGGATTTAAACACCACCTTAGACTATCGCAATGGAAGGCATGAAGTGGGTGTAGGCATAAAAAATGCTGTGAGCTGGCTACGTAGCAAGCTGGGGCGAACATTGGGAGCCGGTACACCAGGGAAACGGAGAGCTAAGTATTACACCAGTCACCGGACCGTCTGGTAAAGCATCAGGAAAAAGTCATATACGGTAGATGGCCCCAAGATGCCGTAGGCTTAATACATCCCGGGGGTTAAATTATCAGTAGAATTGGAGTAAGCCACCCGATAGTCTAGGGATCATAGGGTCTCTTCGGCATCATGGAGTAACCAACATTCACACCCGCATGCGGCCATCTTTCATCTTATCTGATACTACGAGTGCGGGTCAAATCTCTTTTACCGGACTCACGCGACGAATATATTAGTCGGCAGCATTCGTACTCGCGTACCGTTTGGTATTCGAGCATCGGTACCAGTATAGTACGAGCACAGTACAGTAACTTTCAATCTTACTTAACTTATTGCGGTTTCCCGAAAGGTTCCGAAAGGGGTCCACTGATCCGGAACCTTTCCTCTTACCGTAACCACTGCGTATATAGAGACCGTTGCCAAGGACGTGGCTGGCAAGACTATCCACTTTGGGAGCTCGCCTAAACTGATAAAAACAACATCAGCTCGATCACATTAACACCACAGTGAACGCGTGAATTTGAAGCAACAATGCCGCCGGTTAGACGATCACTGGGAAAATTGAAAGAGAACGATAAAAATGAGAGGAGCATACGGCATCGAGGTCCTAAGCCAAAGTCACTTGAAGCACGCAAAATCAACCTCCCGGTTAGTGAGCCTGAGTTACGTGACACATCATATTATGCAAGTACCGTATAGACTAACTAGGCTCTCTGCAGATTGAGGCAAGGAAACGAGTCGAAAGAAGTTACACAAGAAGGTGCAAGATAGAGGTTCTCAACTGGATGAAATACTATCGGGTACCCAATGAGGCCTCCAATACAGGGGTTAAGATGCGTTGTCCTACCTTGGACGAAGCATCAATTTTTTTTCAGATTCCACGGAGTACTATTGGCCGGTGGAGGGGAACTGAAGAGA
>QLOI01002609.1:0-42510 GCA_003313605.1 Tuber umbilicatum | reverse complement strand
CCTTTGCTGAATGAACAACAGGGGAAGACGAGGTGCATTTCCACCAGAAGTGGCCAGGCTGCCTGCATTTAGAGCACTGCCCAGACTTGCGCCGTTTTTCGGTTAGGTTATCCGGAATGCCCTTATGAGCGATGGCATACGCGGATTCTCCAACCTTAGGGGTCTTATTCGTCTGGGAGGGTTGGGATTTTGACTTACCCGAACCCTTCTCCTTTTTCCACTGCTTCTTTGAGGAAGAGCCCTTCTCGCTAGCCTTGTCATTGCTTGACCCACCATGGTCTTTGGCAACCGTTTTACTAAAGTTAGCGTTGTCTAGAAGGGTATGGCCAACTTTACGAAGTAGATCGATATATGCACCGGCTTCGGTAAGATGTGGTTGCTTTAACGCCCATGCGTTTCACAACTCAGAAGTAATCCCTATCCGAACCTTATCTATTAATTGCTTTGAATCCGTGTATTCGAGGCTGGCCGCGAGGTCAACCACTTTATTGAGGTACTTGTCAACCTTCCCTGGCTTCATAGACAAACGCATCCATTCATCAAGGTTGCGATCATGATCTTCATGCCCACCAAAACTGGTTTCAAGCCAAGCGCGGAATCCTGTCCAGGTTCGCAGCTCATTGTCAGGATTGAAGATGATACCCATCCGTATTGCTTCATCCTCACTGATGTAACGATGGATACCTAAATACCAGTTCTTGGCTGCATTCTCCAAGAGTGGAACGACCAAGCCAATCTTATCCATGTCGTCCAAACCGGACTTCTTGAAATAAGTGAATTGGACTTCGACGTCTGTGAGGAACCGTTTGGTGTCGGTAGTGTCTCCTTTGAAAGCCGTTATGTTACTTAACCTTTCGGGCTTCTTGGGCCTTACCGAAGCAGAGGGCCCACTGGCGTTACGAGACGATTGCCCACTCGTTCTTCCAATGAAGGTAGCTAACCTAGCTAACCTAGCCAACCGACGGTCATATCTCCTATTCTTGGCCTCATTCCAGTTGGGCTTTCGCCGTCCCAAGAATGGGGTAAGATCAGGTAGGGAGTCGGCATCATCGTCAGAGCTATCAGAGGAACTGGAATCACCCGGATTCCCCCCAGCACCGACGTTTCCACCAGGTGGGGGAGCATTCCCACCACCATTGCCACCAGTATTCCTAATGTGGGTCTCCCCAGGGCGATTGTATCCATCAAAGGATTCCTCATCACCCCCCTGATCTCCAGCTTGGGTGTTACCCCCTGGAGGTTGTTCAGGGTTCTCGGGTGGAGGAGGAGGTATCGGGGTACTAGGCGTATCGTTCGCCGTTCCCATACCTAAACCCAACAGATATTCCACAAAGGTCTCGCAAGAATCAGGATCCCTCGGTGGTCCCACATGTCCTCTTCGCCTACAAAACTGACACTTGGGTGGTCTTGGTTGAGGAGGTGGGGCCAGGGGCTGAGGTGCGGGAGTCTCTGAAGAGTAATCTGGGCGTACTACAGGCTCATCACGACGCCTGGTACAAGGAAAGTAATGTAGATACCGAACACGACCCTCCGGTGAGAGGTGATCTATGCGACATTGACGTTCACATGGACCTGTCCTTGGTGTTGCTTGTCGAAAACCAGCAAAGCCACCCGAGGTATGGGGTCGCTCCGGAGTAAAGGCCGGATATACCTCTATCCAACGTGGTGGAGGGAACAGAGCCCCGCCCGTTGAGACGAACAGGCCCACTCCAATCGGCTTGACTGGTGCCGCAGGAGTCGGTGGTGGAGGTGCCCAAGTGGGCTTCGGTGTGATCGGTGATGGTGCATCATCACTTCCAGGAGCTGGAGGGGGAATAACTTGGACGGTAGGGTTCGTCTTTGGAGCTCGTGGCTTCGGTACATTACAACCAGTTGCTGGCGAAGTCTTTCGCTGTTTCCCGACTCCGGAGGGCTTTGAACCCATAGCCGGACAGGGAGTTCTGGTAGAGCTTTTCCTAGTCATGGTCAACGATAAAGCTACCGCCACTTGCTCAACAAAGGGGTGAAGTGAGGGCTCAGCCGAGAGTGCCCTTTGACTCTGGCCTGAAGCCAAGACTATCCCTGCCTCCGTTAACATCCCTTGATATTCCCGGTCCTGCAGAATCTGCATCAAAAGCTCCGCGAAGTGTAACCTAGGTTCATTCGGCATCGGAAGTGCGACTGTCATGATGACATCGTTTTCCGCATCTATCTGGTGACCTTCCTTGACTGCCCGCTCTAAGGCATGGACCCTATTGTTAATGGCTTGCTGGTTGACAACCAGTTGCTTGAAGCACCTCTGTTGTCCACGCATCCAGTTGGCTGCCGCATCAACAATTTCTTGCTGGAAGATTCGCTGAGATTCATGGTTCCAGTATCGCATCTGAGTTTCCGCCCCTTTGATCTGTTGGCCTACTTCATGAAGAACGTAAGGATCAATGAACTGTCAGGTACACTCTGCAAACGTGAACTCCTCAGGGCAATCAGTAATAGATCCAGCCTTAAGAGGGGTCTGTGTGAAGGAGTGAAATAAACGATCAGGGTCGGCAACGAAAACATGCTAACATTCTTCGGGAATGTCAATCGGGGCCGCCTCGATAAGTGCGGGCATAGCAGGCCATTCAAGACCTCGTAGGTCCGCGAAAACCGATGCTCGTAAACAGAGGTGATTGGCCTGCTGTGCAGCATGGCCAACACTACCAAGGTTGAAAGACTTCTTTGTTTCCACCCGATACTTCTTGTACCAGACAAGCGACTGGTACTCGGAAGATGTTTTCAACAATGGTCAATCAATTAATCAGGACAGACTGAGTTAAGAGAAAAGTTCGCATAACAATATACTGTAACAGGGGCTCCCTGGGGGAAGATGGATCCCAAGGATGCGGCCGTATCGAAGCTTTCTTCGTACGCAAAGTGATGAACAAATATGTAGAGAAAACCTTAACGGTGAAACTTAATATTGTTAAGCCGCAGCTTTACTCAATAAGATCTCGTGAAGGATAGCTGATCGTCTTAGGAGAAGAGGTCTCGCATATACTTAAGTAGAAATATATTGCCAGCTCCTCTCCATCACTCCTAAGCTCACCACCATCACGAGCATGCCCATCTCCTCTGGGCCTCGGGCTAACATTCCTGCGAATGTTTGCCGGCTCCGCTAGTTCATTATCCGACGTGAAGTGTTCATGCAGTATCCTGATACATGCAATCAGCAGCAGGAGAAAACTCTTCATATCACTGTCCTGTTAGTGGCGAACTAACAGGTTACTGATAAGCAAGTCCATTATCGCACTGACTGTCCCATTCGTATTCGTTTATGCAAGTCTCGTAGACAACCATTACGTTTGACAAGTCTATCGTCTTCTACTGTCTTCGACACGATAGCTTGGTCTACGGACTCCCGTGATGAGACACTTAAGCCATTGGCGTATACAGGCGCTACCTGTAGCCACTGACGATAAACACCTCAATCAAGACAAGACTACTACGATCTAGAGCTAGCTAACAACCTTCAGATATCTTACAGTCTTTCGTAGACATACAGGAGTCGAAAGTCTACCACTTAACCGGAGGCCTCCAGGGCATCCGGTATACCTTACCTACCTACCACTGTAGGATTATAAGGATCAGTGGTGTATGCACTCGAGAATCACTTCTCATGTAACCATTCGATCGCCCCATGCACCCTCATAGATCCTGCGAACAGCTTCCGGTCGGAAGGACGCCGACAACGTATACGGTATTACACCACTATCTTCAATCATAGGCTTTTACTAGTAAGCCAGCATCTTCCCTATAGTTGGCCCATGACGGATTGTCTGTACATCGGGGCCAGAGGAGGGTGTTGGACTCAGATTTCTCAATGTTCATCCAAGGCAAGATTTTCTCCGGCTCGTAGCCCAACAACGGATTACCCGTTTGAGTCCAGATTCGAACCCCCTATATAATCTTGTGTAACAAACAATCCTATGACTTTTCCCGAAACTTCGCGCAACCTTTTACGCTCAAGGTAGGGTAACTCCTATTCAAAAGTAGGGTAACCTGCTTACCAAGGTAGGGTAACTATACTCCCTAAGGTAGGGTAACTACCTGCCTTAGGTAGGGCAACTCGCCGGAACTCTCGGAGACTTTACGAACTCGCAGCGTAGACTTCCCTACCTACCCGGTATACCTTTTCTGGTTCGCAGTATAAGCATTACCATTTGCTTAGTCCACGTGGTAACCCTTTGATAGAGTTACCTGACTAGCCTAACCGTAACCCTTCCGGGCTCCGGCATGGGATAAGACTAAGTCTACTGTAAGATCCAGCAGGGTCGTTACAACTGGCTGGTCCTGTATTTTGACACTCCTTGCTCACCTGGAGTTTCTTGGCCGAGTCCTTGACCAAGATCCTCAGGTGACACAAGAGCTCCCCAACATTGTTAGTGTGGTACTCGGCTTCAATGAACATGACTCGCTACTTGATGGGGGGACGAAGCGGGTGAAATCCATGACGGACTCCACTTCAGCATCCGTCAGGCAGCAGGGATCTGAGGAGCACACCATGATGTGGGCTTTGATCTCCTTGCGCCATGCCGAGCAGATAGCGGTTTGTTGACAGGGTTCCTTGAACCCACACCACAACTTGGCATACTCAATGTCACCATAACGCTCCCTGAATTTAAGTACGAACATTAGCATAACTGATTCAGAGATAATCTCGTATATTAGATTAAACTTATAAATAATCCTTCACCGTCGGCTCGAAAGGGAGGCGCTCATCAGATCCCAATGGGCTGCTATTCATATCAGAGAACAAATGTTAGCTTTATGCTCTTCAGCGGTGAATAACAATTAGTCGGTGATTGCTTACGGGCATTCCTCCGGGTCTACACTAGCGACCGCACGTTGCCAAAACCTCCGTTTCGCACACTCGATGTCACCCATGTCGGCCAATGCCAAGGGACGTCTAGATGAATCTGGGTTTGCAGTATTAACAAGAAATGGATGGACGCAGTTTACTTACTTTCTCTTTCTCAACTGTATTAACTCCGCTCTCTGTCTGTTTGCGGAAGCCATTCGGGAAAGAGTGAATTGTTTTCTTTTTTTCGAAGAAGAAGATTTATCAAATTGTTTTTTTTAAAAAAGAGAATCTATCAAATTGTTTTTTTGGTAACTTGCGATCATGCGTCATAACTGTGTTGGCGGATGGGGAACAGAGGATGAAGCGATGTGTGGAGTCGGGGGAAGAAGTGGGGAGAAGGAAGAGGAAATATGGGAGATGGGTGGGAGGGGCCATTGTATAGGACGCAGTGCATGCGTTTGTACAATACTGCCCTAAGTAGGCAGTACCATAGGGCGACGCCGTCGCATGCCCAGTGTAGTCTTCGCCGACAACACAAGGCAACCACATGACTGAGTGATCTCCCAATGCCCAATGGATACACATCAAGAACGTATATAATTCAAGTATCATGATCAGTAGAGACACACTAATGATATTTAGGCGGATGTTCATGATATAAGCTTTTAAGCCTCAAGATGATGCTGGCGCCGAGCGACAATGCTTGGCATCGGCTGCAGGTGCAGTTAGCTTGGTGCCAGGAGTCGATTACAACCTCAACATCCTCCCCCAACGTACGCCCTCACTCATGTCAACCTCCATTGAGTTATTACAGAGGGCTAAACAAATTTATTCAAATACTCGCATACTCTCTTGGACTTCCATTCCACCCAATTTCCCTTATCAAATTGAGCGCTACGCTTGCGCTGCTTATTGTCGAGAGTATTATGGCACAATGGCTGTTGTCTATTTTTACTGGTTAACGATTTAATGGAGAAGGGAATACAATTGGCGCAGGATTCAACTCGGTCTCCAACCTTGGATGGCAATATTCCAGCGCCGTCCTCACCTCTGTCCGGGGTCTGTACGACATCTAACGACGAGCCGGATAATGCTGTCTGCGGTCTGTCAGAGTTATCTCCCTCTTGCTGCTGGCTAGCTCCATTGGCCTGCCCGTGACCAGGTCTATAGTCAGGTTGCAGCGCGCAGAACTGTATCTGGCCTATACGAGTAGCCCCATTGCAAGCCCATTGAACTACCTCATTTTCAGTGAGATCGATGTGCCTCCTCATAGTTGGTGTAGGCGGCTGTTCATCGTTCCGGTCACGATGAGAATAAACAAAGAGATCAAGTGGGTCCTCAAGAACCATATTCGATAGAAGCCACAAACATACTGTTTCATCGATATTGATGAGAACATAATCTATGTCTGATATTAGTTCACCAGGAGCCTTGCGCTGCTTTCAGCGACAATCACCAGTAGCTCCAAGTATGTAACTAAATCTGTTCCCATATACGTATCTCCGAATCATGGCTTACAACCCACATATGTCATGTGAATTTAACTCAGCGAACTGTATACCCTGGGTATGAGGAGAACGCCATTGAATCGAGAAATAAGTAGGCACCATATTTGATCTGACGGCACGTCTTGAAGGCCTGACCCAAACAATACGAACCGCACGCGGACGCCCAAGCAGAGCTCTCCAATCTATATATCCTTAGTCAGTAAATGTAAACACCAATCGAGCGGATTATTCGGAAAAGAACTAAACTGTTGGTATAGGGTTGGACACCAGACGATTTGCCAGCACAGCTGAGTTATTCGCTTGAAGAGCAGGTGAGTAAGCCTCCTCTTCGACGGCTTCCGGTGCGATGGCTGCCTCGTCAATGGATTCCATTGCGACCGCTTCCTCTTCAACGACTTCCAGCTCGACTGCTTCCTCTTCGGTGGCATCCGGTACGGCCAGGTTGGGTACAGGTAAAATGCGTTCTGGTGGAGCAGGTACAACAGGACCAGGCATTGCAGGGTCCCAGTGGGCAGGAGCGCTCTGCGGTCTTAGCGTCGGTTGAACGATCAGATGCCCCGGGGCAACTGCCGGTGCGCCCATAGGGTGATGTGCAAGTAAGTCTCCCAACTTCCTGCCACAATCCTTAATCATTTGAACGACTGTCTCATCAACCTCCTGCATGCGGGTCACGTCATTTGCAGTGGATGCATTGACAAGGGAGTCCCAGACAGGGCGCAATCTCCTCATCCCCTGGAAGATTTGCTGGAAATCGAGGTCCGGGAAATTACTGATATTGGTGAAGTTCCTTGCTAACATCTGGTCTTTCACAGTTTGCCTCCATCGCTTGTACAGAACTTTGTCTGCTTGGTGGAATGTGAAGTGCATGGATAACTTTTGAGCCATATGTATTGGTTTTTTGAGTAGCTTTGCAACCATCTTGCGGATAATGGGTCTTTGTTATGAATACGGTAGATGTTTAGGAAGCTGTGAATATTTTAGATGTGCGAAGATTTTTGCTATGTGCTCCTTCCATCCTAGCTGATTCGCATTATATATCTAACGCCCAGATGATCTAGAGTGTGTGACGGAATTACGCATTGTTTTCAAGTGCGGTTAGGAATTCAAACACTCAAGAAACTTTGTCATTACCTGATGCACATTAATATACAGATCGTCTATGAAATAAGAGCTTCGCCGGACTTGTTTATGTAACAAACCATAGGCAACTCTACGTGGCGTCAGTATGTTGGGTGCTAAACCTGTTAGACAACTAGTTACTATTTACTCCAGGCAAGCGCCTTAAACCTGCATGCGGTCCGCACGGATCAAATCAACATTGTGCTAGTAACTGCGTGTCTATATAGGGCCCGCAAGATCGACTGATCTGACTCCCACCATGCCTACCAAATGTCCATTCTGCGGCTGAAAATACACACGGGCAGGCGCATATGAGAAACATCTGCGAACAGCACACGCAAAATTAGACATTGTCCACGCATTCACCGTACGATATACAGCACCCGCCGATCAAATTACCGACGCAAATACAAGCTTATTGTACTACTCCACAGCAAGCGGACACCTTGATTCAGACTGTAAATTCGATCCAGACCCCACTGAACACGAGTGCGGGAAATTTCCTGACAATGATGTGCATGAGTCTGATACAGAAGAACCCAATGATATCACGTCCTCAGTTGCCGGCGGGCCGATTGATTATGCTGGTGCCGGGGAGGCAATTGGCGAAGTCAACGGATTTGACCAAGAACTCGAGGACCTGTGCGAGGACCCATGAGCACCATTCACGAGCACGCCTGGTTCCAAACTTGCATCTTGGTTCATCCAGAGTAAAGTCCCTAAGTCATAAATTAACGAATACTTCTCTATTGGCATCGGCAACTCTTCATCCGTTCGCTATGGCTCCATGCATACCCCGGAGAACCATCTCCGGTCATTGGATCCACAAAGCCTATATCTACTATGGTTCGAAGGACTGGTTGACGACGGCAGGAGATCTTTACTCTTCTTCTATCATAACATACTTAATTGTGTCAAGTATCTCCTGCGCCAGATCGTGTACAGAGATGACCTTGTCTACGCGCCACGGCGTGAATACAGCAGTGAGGGACCAAGCGTGTATTGAGAAATGCATATGGCAGACTGGTGGTGGGATTTTCAAGTACAGAGTCCCAACTTTTTATAAAACTGCTGGCTAACCATTAGAGGGGACACTTCCACCTGGACGACAATTGTCCCAATTATTGGGGTGTCAGATCAGACGCATCTCAGCAACTTGTCTGGTGACAAGAAAGCGTGGCCCATGTATATTACGCTTGGAGATCTTCCAGCGACGTTGCGTAACAGACCTGGATCAATAGCAGTCCTTCTACTTGCATTATTGCCCCTTGCGCCTGAATTCTCAGGGTCCTCTGCGGCAGACAAACTGCAGAGAAAAATCAATGCCGACATACTACACGGCTATACAAACTAATATACAAGCCCTTACAAGAGACTGCTCTTGTGGGCATCCCAATTGACTGGGCGGACAGGAATGTTTGTAGGTGCTCCCAGATCTTGTCCGACTGGATTGCTGACCATATGGAAAATGTGGCCCTTCAGGGGATAAAATCTAACACCTGTTCTAAATGTGAAGTTACTGTGTGGGAATTAGGATCAGGCGCCAGCACCATGTATCCTGTGCAAGAATACGAGAGATTTTGCAACCAAGGAGATGGACTTCGGTCGCCAACTTCCAAGTCTGGTGACACCCGAGTCCCATTAGACAGCTCCACTACCACTGTAGGGTGAAATGCTTTTCAAGGACTCCATCGTGTTTCAGTGTCTGATCTGCACAAGCCAAATATGCTCCACACGGTCTATCTCGAATTATTCAAGCACTTGATGGACTGGATCCAAGAATTTCTCAAGAGGCCCACATGGGTGCAGGCTTTTGACTACGCTTGAAAGGCTTTACCACCGTACCCAGGATTCTTTGTGCCCAATAATGCCTATCATGAGGTTACACAGTGGCAAGGAAAGAAGATGAGAAATCTGGGGCGTTGCATATTGGGAGTTCTCTCTGTGGCACTGTGTCAGCCAGACAGTACACAAGGGTTACCGTTCAAACATGCTCTTGGCTGCGTCAAGGCGCTGGCCGACCTCACTATGATGACAAAATACCGGAGCCACACACGCGAGACTCTTGCTTATATGGAACGATATCTGAACCAGTTTCACCAGATAAAAGATATCTTCTTGGAGTTCCAAGTTGTTAGGCATATGCAATTCCAACACCCCCCTCTGGCCCCGATGTAGGGCCCAGACGCCGCCTGCAGCATGGTGTGAAGTTGCTAATTACCAGCAAAAATCGCGAAATTGGCAGTTTCCCCATAACACTGTATACGTCGTCGCTGTCCGTCCGACCGGAATCTGTTTGCAGGATATATGAGATGGGTAGTGTGCACCGCTCATACAACTGGAATCCAGTATATGATACAAATGATATCTGCGTGAGAGGAAAAGCCTACCGAATCAGAAAACAATAACGCTTCATGTTGACCAACTACAATTAAGTCATAGGTCTGCAAGAACGGACGGGAGTTAAGGAGACGTAGCTGCAAGCCCATTCTCGCTAGGCAAATCAAAGAAGCGATGGAGCACTAAGCCTACCAACTCTATGTTAAGATAATGCAGTCATGCCTCTGTGTTGTCACCATTGGCTAAAATTGAGACTGATCACCTCAATAATAGAGAAACAACTGGTATGTTCGCATTTGGGCGGCATACTCAGACTAAAGTTCATATGGCAAGGGCATCGTTTACTTCTGACTGGCAGAGTCTTGCACACCCTCAGGAAGACGAAGTAAAATAACTCAAATGACCAGAAGCGTAAAATTATTCAGGGTCTACAAGTGTTGGCACTTAAGATTGATAAGACAAAAGTATACTAGTTGTTGCGGAGGTACTTAGTGAGTATAGGTATTAGATGTACTGGCCACAGAAACTCACGCGGGATATAAATATAAGAGTTCCTCCCCAACCATTAGCAGAGACCACAAGGGAGAAGAGATCTTATCAATATAACAAGTTATCACCTACACTTCATACTCTTAGTAGTTTTAGCGAAACGAGTATTAGTGATAAAATCATGACGTCGTCCTGACAGGACTCCGTTATCAAACACTTAAACGCTTAACCTTACTCTACTGAGCTCCAAGTTGGGTACCCGTAACACTATATTGGTAGTCTCTCTGTCACTGAGGCACGATCGACACAAACGATGTCAAATGATCTTGACAATACTTGCTATTATACTTTGTTATTACTTGTTCTTCATCTTAGAAGACACACCGGCTACGCAAAACGTACTTGAATCCCTCCCTGGGTATTGAACCACCCCTAAGGACTAAGACGATTACAACGACTTCGAGCCAGACAAGCAAGGTAGCCTTACACTAGCTTGTTTTATCGAATCTCCAATAGTCAAACAATAGAAAAGGAGCCCCAAAATGGTGAAGCAGTGAAAACCATATCAGGCTGAGAAATCACAAAAGTCACTTATTTGGAAACATCTCTTCCGTGAAATTATTCTTAACTTTGATGACAAGAATAGTCCTACACCACTGGCAAAAAGAGCCCCTCGTGGCTGGTAACCGAACGTTGTGGAGCAAATACGATATCACTTGCGCCGGATATGCCAGAGAATTAAGGTTAGCGGGATAAATCCACCTACTGTCAAAATCCTACGCAACACAATCGTAAGGAACGGTTAGACAACTGAACGATTCCTTTTCTACCACGAAGTCGACGATTCAAAGCCAAGCCCAGAAACTTACTCAGATATGGCACTAAGGATTATGGGAGATGACGAAATCATGGGAGAAAGCTTAGATGATGATGGAGTTGACCAAGGTTCAACTACAACGTCGGAACTACCACTGGTTCCTGGAAGTTATGTTTCAAGTCAAAGCGGAACCGCTGTCCTACGGCCCCCATCAAGGGTTGACAAAAGGCGATCACTGTCAAAGATGAGAGGTCTGGTACAACCAACCCCTGGGGGACTAATGAAACCGTCGCTCAGTTTCCTCGAAAGATACTCTACCCCACTCCAAGGACCTCAAGCTAAGGCCTGACGAACTGCGAGAGATTTCATGACCGAGCTTGACTCGGTTATAGGACGTATTGACCGGACGGCAAAGGAAACCCAAGATCAGCAACACATTGCTTTCAATACTCTCTCAAACTCTCAACAACTCCTGGTGGCAAACTTGGAAGATTTTCGGACAATAGTTAAGGTAGGAGAGGAACCAGTCAATGAAGTGGTAGAAAATCTCCTGAAGAACCTAGAAATGGTTACTTCAGCACTTAGTAAGGCATGGGACCAGTTCAAGTTAAGACAAATAATCGAAGAAAACGGGATTCAGCAGCAGCAGGAGCGACAACAGGAAGTTAGTCAGCAATTGCATAGCAACATAGGGACAACTGATGCACAATCCCTCGCCTGAGACCTCTTATTGGAATAGGAAGTTAATACCTTACAATCCCACCGTGACGAATTGGTAAGGGAGCTAGCTACACAAAGGGAAGAAAACGAGGACGTAAGAGCACAAATAGCAAGAAACCAGCGTGTCAACAAAGAATTCGAAGCCCAGAAGGATGCAGAAATCCGGGAATTAAAAGTACTACTGAACAATTTGTCGGCACAGGTTAATCAGCGACAATCAGGTGCCAACCGAAGGGAAAGCAGTCCGCCTCAGGTCCTTGCACCTAAGGACAGCCAAAATTCTCAAGAAAATCAAAAAGGAAAAGGAAAGGCCCCTCAACAACAAGGGGCAGAAGCAGGGCCCAGTAGTGGTGGACAAGGGCCGCCGCATGGTCAAAGAGATAATCCAGGGCATCCAGGTGACGACGATGATGATGACGATAGTTCATCAAGTAGTTCTTCAGACACTGAAAGCTACAGGGACCCTGATGAAAACTGACATAGGTGGAGAAGAAAGCAACATCAAGCCAGGCGCGAAATGACGCCCAAAGAAGACCTGGAGTACGATCGAATGCAACTACTTAGAGAAGCAGTAAGCAAGGATTGGCCGGTGCCAAAAGGAAAGACGCCACCCCACCGCAAATCTTCGAAGCAAATGACTACCAAAACGTGAAAACTTGGCTACTCCAATGTGAAGATTATTTCCAACGAAACCCACAACATTGGGAAAAACACATGCATAGGATACAATATGCCATCAGTCGGACAAAGTGAGAAAATCTTGCGCATTTCACGAATTGGTATCGATGGGCTATGACTGGTGATCTAGGCCATAAAAAGGTTAAAGGTCTCGTTCACTGGCAACGATTCTGTCAAGAAATAACCAACTGTTATGCTAGTACCGTAGAGGACTAAGAAGCACTAGGAAATATGGATAAGGTTAAATACGAGAGAAAGATTTCCACCCTCTTATTAAAAATGAAGAACCTAAACATCAAAGTGCAATTAACCGGTATTATGTGGCGAAGAAATTTGGAAGAAAAGGACCACTACAAATACTGGAACGATTATCCTTGAAAAAATACGACCTCGATGAAGAATGGTTAAGTGTGTTAATGGAATGTGGTGAACACTACGAAGAATGGAGACTGGATCAACCAGTCTCTACAAGAGAAAGCCACGTCAAAACGACAAAAAGGAAGAACCAAGATGAGGAAAGAGTGGAACCAAAATCATCAAAAAGCGTAAGCAATATACCAAAGCAGAGCGCGCAGCATATAAGGCGGCCAAACAAGAAGGTAGGACCTCAACGTTGAATAAGGCTGAGAAATCGGGAAATTCCACGGAATGGGAAAGGATGCACAAGGGCATTCCGCGAAATCTCATCGACGACAGAAAGAAAAATGTGGGGTGTATACGATGTGGTTTATCAAACCACAAGTGGAAAACTTGCCGAAAGGATGCACAAGTAACCGCAATCCAATGGGCTTCTTGGAAATGTACTCGTAAGGAGGATCGCAATGATCAAGAACAAAATAAAGGACGTCCACGAGTGAATTTGGTTAATGGAAACCAACCACCCCCACAAAAGGCAGAAGTCACCTGGATTGAAAGGCCCACGCAGGTTTGGGAAAACCTTTCAGATTATGAAATGGAGGACTAAGGGAATTCGGCGCCGACGGCGACGGCGATCGGGTAGTCTATGTGACTGGTACTCAAATAGGCATGCAGATCTATAGGAATCGAATAAACAATGCGAGAAACAACTGTCACACCCACTGGTGGTAAGGACCCCCGACACATCAACCGGGAAAATAAATGATGGTAGTTGGACACGTGTTCCGGAAACTCAAAGGTCTCCGATAAGGACCAACTTGGGATTAAAACGAACTCAGGAGAAATCATACTAGGAAGAGTCAGTAGGGGCGAGGAAGATAACCGTGGGGGTAACGAGGCATACTTCACTCAAGAGCCATTAACGGATGCACTCGAGACATGGCTCTAGACTTGCTTTTCACGAACACAGTCTCCATCGAATTGATTTGACAGTACCGACATATGAATTCTGTGACGGATATGATCTCATGAAATGAGAGTGGAGAACAAGCACGGTAAGGATAGAACATGGTAATCGGCCAGCCCTATGAACCCGATGGTAATACTATGTACCTATCTGAACGGTCGTGGATACCCCCCAGGCTGGACCTGCAGGTTGTAAAGGCGGGATGAGAGGGAACCCTTCGGCAAGGGGTAAAGACCGCTAGTAGTGGGCTGCCCGATGACCAAAAGTTTGTGGATAAGAAGGGGGCACGTAACCCAATAACTGCTCGCTCTCTCCTCGAGTGTTGGTGAAACGCCAAAAGGACTAAGATAAGAACCCTATTAAAGAAAAGGCTAACAGGAACTAGTTTGGCTGAGAAGGTCTGATTGACCGAAACTATGCGGGCATGGTCTTAAACATCCACCAAATGTGGCAAAAACGAAAGCCCGACACATTCATCAAAGTCCAGAAGAAAGCAAAGACACCACGACCAAGACGATACAATTGCCTAGAAGGTATCGCACACATCGAGACGGAAGGAAAAAGAATCCAGGTTCGTGTATTATTAGAGTCTGGTTCTGATATCTTCCTAATCAATACTCGTTTCGTAAAAGAATACGATATTCCCTATAAAACAAGACAATATTCTATAGAAACTTTGAGATTTGATGGCTCGGCCACTGAAAGTGGCGGGAAACATTTCACTTGCCCAATTTTGTTAGAAATCAGGACTAACTCCCACTGATAGGAAATCTCCTGCGAAATTGCCAATGCTGGAAACTACGACCGTATTATTCCCTTCTGGTGGTGTAAGAAACACGACTTGACGAATATTGAACACCTGGAAAATTGGTACTTTTCCGAAAAATCATGTACGGATCACGAAATCGATGAAGGATTGGAGGATATGTGGGAGTATGACGAGATGGTAGACTTTGATCAAAATGTACAGATCATAGGACAAATACAGTGTAAGGACGAACCAGTCAAGAACCTCATACATAAGATCCCCAAACAATACCACGATTATGTTCCAATATTCGAGGAGGAAGTGGCCACGCAAATGCCTCCTAGAAGAAAATCAGATCACGCCATCAGAATTAAGGATGGGGAAGAACTGCCTTTAGGCCCAATTTACCCATTGTCCGCAATGCACCCAAAGGAACTTAGAAAGTACTTGGATGAAATGCTACAACAAGCGAAAATCCAACCAAGTCAATCTCCTGCTGGCGCTCCTATTCTTTTCATCCCAAAAGCGGATGGCAAACTACGACTAGTAGTCGATTACGGAGGCTTGAATTCAGTTACCATTGCGGACAGATACCCGATACTTATCATGAGGGAGCTCAGAGACAGAGTGGAAGGATCCCAGATTTTCTCCATGATAGACCTTAAAAAGGGGTACTATTTGGTGCGAATAGCCGAAGGAGACGAATGGAAAACAGTGTTCCCATGCCGTTACGGTGACTACAAGTACATGGTAATGCCTTTCAGATTACTTAACGTGCCCGCTACCTTCCAATCAATGATGCACAAAATACTGGGTGAATTTCTAGACCAAGGAGTTGTTGTCTACTTAGACGACATCCTGATATACTCGGAAAACGAAAAGGACCATATTCAACTGTTTAAAATGGTTCTGCAGAAACTAAAAGAGAACCAGCTAGCAGTCAACCTAGAAAAATCAATATTCCATGTCAAAGAAGTTGAATTTCTCGGTTACATTGTCAATACCGAAGGAGTGGAAATGAGCGAAAGGAAAGTCAAGTCCATAAGAGAATGGAAGGCGCCCACTTCAGTTAAGGAAGTCCAAGTCTTTATAGGATTTGCTAATTTTTACCGACGTTTCATCCAAAACTTCTCCGCGATTTGCAAGCGTATAACGGAAACCTTAAAAGATGACACGAAAAACTTTTATTGGGGTACCGAGCAAAACACGGCTTTCGAAATCTTTCAAGGAAAAATTCGTTACCACACTTATACTTTGTCTTTTTCACCCTGAGCTAGACACTGTAGTAGAAACGGATACAAGCGATTTCGCCCACGGTTGCGTTCTGTCATAATTTCAAGACAAGAAACTCCATCCAGTGGTGTTCCACTCACGAAAATTAAACTCCGCAGCACCGAACTACGAAATTCATGATAAAGAATTACTAGCAATAATCGAAGCATTCAAGGATTGGAAACATTACCTTTTAGGCACCGAAAAACCCGTTACAGTTTATACGGACCACCAAAACCTACAACATTTTCTCACAACAAAAAAATAGAATAGAAGGCAGATCCGTTGGGCACAAGCACTAGCAGAATATAATTTCAAAATCGTATACCGACCAGGCACAAGAGGAGGAAAGCCTGACGTCTTAAGTAGACAGCCGGAGTACCGTCTAGAGGAGGTAGCTGCGCATAGCGAACAGTCTATTTTAAAGCCAGAACATTTTCAAATCTTTTTGACATCAGCAGAAAGCGACGAGGATGAAGGAATAGAAATAGAGAAGGAATTGCCAAAGCTCCACAACATACGTATCAAAAAATTAAGCAAAGTGGCTGTAATACCAACAAAGAGATTACGAATGGCGGCCGGTCACGACCTCTATGCAATAAACGATGCCGCACTTCCGGCAAAAGGACAGCTACTGGTCAACAAGGGGTTAGCTATCAGTCTACCACAAGGAACATACGGAAGAATCGCGTCTCGCAATGTACTAGCGAGTAAGAACGGAGTTGAGGTTGGAGCTGGAGTCATTGATGCAGATTATACAGGCGAACTCAAGGTACTGTTGCGAAACCATTGTTTCAGAGACTATCAAATACACAAGAGTGACCGCATAGCGCAACTGATTGTAACTCAAATCGACAACTCCGAATTGATGGGAGTCAAGGAGTTAAATCAAACAAAGCGCGCAGGCCAAGGTTTCATAAGCACCGATTTCATTCCAACACAAACGCTAACAGAAATGACTATGACCACGAAAAGTATACTGCAAGCTGATACAAAAACTAATAAATATTTCGATAAATTGGACGAACTACACAACCCCCAGTCAAGACAGGAAATAGTCTTGATGTCAAACTCCACTCTAGTACAGATAGAAATAATGGTATTTGCTACCGAATTTCTCGACCAAGTCTTAGTTGCCGCGGAGCAAGACGAAGAATGAAAAGAACGAAAAAGGGAGTTGGAAGCCTTGGAACAAGACAGGAAGACGTTACCAAAACAGTAGAAAACAGTTAAAGGTTTCCTATACTACAAAAACTGACTTTACTTACCCGACAACGAAGAGCTGTGAACAGTAGTCGCGAAAGGATGCCTTGATTCTAAGATGGCAGAACATTTTAGACAAGAAAACACCCTTAACATAATCACACAAGATTTTTATTGGAAAGGGTTGGCAAACTGGATAAATGACTACGTACGATCATGTGACAAATGCCAACACCATAAATCTCCACGACATGCCAGGGACGAGTTATTACAACCTCTACAAGTCCCTTACGCGGCTTGAGCGTCAATATCTACTGATTTTGTAACACATCTACCAAAGCCACAAGGACACACACAAATTATGGTCGTAGTAGACCGATTCACCAAAATGGGTCATTTCATCGGTCTGTACAAAAATGCGACAGCCAAAGATGTAGCCAAATCCTTTCTACAGGAAGTATGGAAACTACATGGATTGCCAACCGAGCTAGTATCAGACATGGAGGCAAAGTTTTTTGGAGAATTCTGGGAATCATTGTGTAAGCAGTGGGGAATAAAGTGAGAAATGTCAACGGCATACTACCCGCAAACTGACGGGCAAATCGAGAGGACCAACCAAGTGCTGGAAGAATACCTGCGCAATTTTGTCAACTACGATCAGGATGATTGGTATCAACTACTCCCATTAGCGGAACATGCATACAATAACTCTGCCACAAACGCACATAAAATGTCGCCATTCTTCGCAAACTATTGGTTCCACCCACAAACAGAATGGATAAAGGAAAGAGAAGCTCAAAATCCAGGAGCCACAATATACGCACATTGGATGAAAACGATACACCAACAGGCAGCCAAGACCTTGGAACGTACCAGGAAAGCCATGAGAAAATCTTATGATAAAAAAGCAATAGAACAATCAGACATCAAAATTGGTGATAAGGTGATGTTAAACGCAAAAGACATCTGCTCCAAACGACCATCTAAAAAGTTAAGTCCTAAACTTTATGGACCGTTCGAGATTTTGGAGAAATAAGGCCGTTCATCCTACAAATCAAATATTTCCGACCGTTGGCATATTCATCCAGTATTTCATGTATCATTACTGGAACTTTATCAAGCGTCCATTCGTGCAGGACGAGAGCAACCCACACAAGCCGCTGAGGAAATCGAGTGAGATTTGGAATGGGAGGTTGAGAAAATAGTGAAGAGTGAAATAATCTCATACACTAGAAGGATTTGTGGACGAAATATTCTGATGCGTGAATTAAGGTATTTTGTGAAATGGAAAGGTTGTTTGGAGGATGAGAACACCTGGGAACCACCAGAGAGTATGGACCATGCTCAGGAGTTGGTGGAAAGTTTTCATAGAGAAAATCTGGAAATACCAGGTAGGGCAGAGGTAGAATAGTACGAAAGGTTTTCCTTCCGTGACCAAGCAAACGCGGAAGGTTTTTTACCCTACAGTGCAGAGTTCTAGAAAGAATAAAGGAAAATTAAAAAATTAAAAGACTCGTAACCAGCTTTTGGGGGAGGGAGCTTGTGTTAGGCATATGCAATTCCAACACCCCCCTCTGGCCCTGATGTAGGGCCCGGAAGTTGCCTGCAGCACAGTGTGAAGTTGCTAATTACCAGCAAAAATCGCGAAATTAGCAGCTTCCCCATAACACTGTATACGTCGTCGCTGTCCGTCCAACTGGAAGCTGTTCGCAGGATATATGAGAGAGGCAGTGTGCACCGCTCATACAACTGGAACCCAGTATATGATACAAATGATATATGTGTGAGAGGAAAAGCCTACCGAATCAGAAAACAATAACCCTTCACGTTGACCAACTACAATTAAGTCATAGGTCTGCAAGAACGGACAGGAGTGAAGGAGATATAGCTGCAAGCCCATTCTCGCTAGGCATATCAAAGAAGCGATGGAGCACTAAGCCTACCAACTCTATGTTAAGATAATGCAGTCATGCCTCTGTGTTGTCACCGTTGTCTGAAATTGACACTAATCACCTCAATAACAGAGGAACGACTGGTATGTTCGCATTTGGGCGACATACTCAGACTAAAGTTCATAGGGCAAGGACATCGTTTACTTCTGACTGGCAGAGTCTCGCACACCCTCAGGAAGACAAAGTAAAATAACCCTATTGACCAGTAGCATGGAATTATTCAGGGTCTACGAGTGTTCGCACTTAAGATTGATAAGACGCAAGAATACTAGTTGTTGTGGAAGTACTTAGTTAGTATAGGTATTAGATGTACTGGCCGCGGAAACTCATGCGGGATATAAATATAAGAGTTCCTCCCCAGCTATTAGCAGAGACAGCAACAGAGAAGAGATTTTACCAATATAACAAGTTATCACCTCCACTTCATATTCTTAGTAGTTTTAGCGAAACAAGTATTAGCGATAAAATCAAGACCCCTTCCTGACATGACTCCGTTATCAAACACTTAAACGCTAAACCTTACTCTACCAAGCTCTGGGTTGGTTACCTGTAACACAAGTATCAAAACGCACAAGGGCCAAGGTTGACAAGCAACGAAGAGATTTGCGCCACCAGAGAACGCAAATGAACCAGCCAGTTGCCACCTCCAAGCGGCGCTGGGTCCATGATGATTATCGCGCAGAAGAGAACGACTGATGTATGGACTTGATCCATGCCGAATCCCATTTCAACTTTATTAAGATGCATCTACTTAGTCACTTCCTTGATCACGTGCGCCAGTTTGGCAATATTCCAATATATTTGACAATGTTTGGTGAGCTCACGCACAAGGATCAAATCAAGGACAGATGGCGCAGTTCAAATAAAAATGATGCCGGGCGACAGATTATACAAAGCTATGGTCACCAGCACGCCATTCGAATGAGATTGTTGAACTTGGATTCCCTACAACGTCGTGTAGTTGACCTTCCTGTCCACGTCATGCACTATTTGGACAACACCAGTAGGGTACCAGGGGAGGGGCCCCGATGCCGGATCCTGACAGGATGCTGCCATGATGTGTCTGACATCATTGATTGTTGCAAGGTCTTGGTGGTCTCCTCCGAGACTATGTGTCGTGAAGTGATTCAATATAGCCAGTGAAATCTCCCTACTGACTGCCGCCTTCCTCAAGATCCAGTGATACTAGGATCGCTCCCTGTCAAACTACTAACGGAACTTAAATTTCCCGTCCCGGCATTCCAAGATCCTGAGGTTTACAACATCCACCGTGCGCGATGCACCGGCGCCTTGCTCTTCCCGAATCAGGTAAGCTGCAATGATTGGGTTTAGGTACAAGCTGGTAGGCCAGAATTGTATGCTGCGCTGAAGGGTCAACTGCCGGCAAAGCTTGTTGCACTATTCAGAATCAGTGACTGCACATCCGTGGGTACTGTATGGTGTCTGGCATGTGTTCAGATGCTATCCGCAGTCAACTCAGGAGGCTTATCAAACGTACACAGACTGATCACAGTACAGTTAAGGGAAGACGCGCGGGAGTTCATAGTTGTTGATATTGGGACGATCTTTAGCCTGGCACACCTGATCCCAGAGACAGACCGGTGCTGGCTTGTCAATAGCTGAATTGATTTAAGAACGTTTAATGAGATATATTAAAGAATATGGAGATCACGGGATCCGGACTCGGCTATGCTCCGGGGTGAGAATCCTAGTATCACTGTAACGTTGTATATAGTAACTATTACTTACACAAGCGGCCGGATTGAAATCAGGACAGCCCGATTCCGGGCGGTAGTCTTCTGATTTCAATCCAGCCGCTTGCATAGGGATGAAATACAAGGAATACAAAATTGAGATCATGAACTTGGGAAGCCATGATTCAGGTCAACATCAGGAGACACTCAAGAAACCAGATGTAAAAACATAAATTTAATGAAAAGAAACTCCACCACTCGCAGTGAGATACTTCAACCGTTTTGCCATGTAATGTGTAAGGCGTCCTCAGGATGCCATGACTGGGGACGAATGAGGGCGTAACGTTGGACTACCAGGTCGCTATGCCTGGAGGCCCTCTTGTGAGAGGCGGTGGCGATATCTAGTAAGGAGGCGGGCCAGGAACGAGGTGAAGCAGCTGGTGTCAGAACAGGAAAGCAACAGGAAGGACACCTCGGGCGTTAACCGGACGTGAGTCTTACGCAATGTCGCATCAGGACGCAACAGAGTCTGTTGAGGGAACTGTAGATCACCTGGATGCAAGCTGATGTTGCAACCAACGCTAAGGCATCCAGGGTGCAGGGGGCATAGAAGCAACGTCGCCAACGTCAGGGCGCAATGGCGACGCACCAGACACAGGGTATTTTTTTGCTAATGTACTCTTCCTCACATTCTTTTCAATTTCCTTCTTTTGCTTCTTCTTCATCTTCCACTCCTCCACTAAACCCACTTCTACCTCCTCCTCTTCCATCTCTTCGTTCACCACCATCCTCCCCTTCCCTTTAACATCCTCCACTCTCTCTCTCAACTTCTTAATCTCTTCCTCCACCCTCTTCATCTTCGCCTTGATTCTTTTCTCTTCCTCCTCCTCTTTCCTGTTGTATTCTCCTACAATTTTCAATCTCCTTGTCTACTCGCTCCCCAATCACCACTCTCCATCACCAAATCATCCTCCAATCTCATCTCCTCATTTTCCCTGCCACCTGCAACCCTGACCAATCTGCTATCAACTTCCTACCCCCTCTTTTCATCCCCACCCAGTACCGTTTTCCCCCCCTTCAACATCCTATACTTCCTACCCTCCAATACCTCCTTGCCAACATGTCCACTCTCAACTCCTGCGTCTCTTTTTCTAGGTCCAGCCCTTCTCCCACTTTTTCCGCTCTTTCTAGCCATAAAGTCTCTGAGTTAGCACTAGCTTGAAGACTAAAATGATGTCCTCTAGCCGAAGTGATAAGTGGCCGCCGTTGGATAGAACCTCAATCATTGTAAAATGTACTGTGTCATTATTTCAAAAATCAGGAAAATACCGGTTGTCATGCTATGTGCGAAGACTTTCCAGACATGACTGTAGAGTACACCCCACACCACCAAATAAAAACTAAACAGTATACATCACATAAGATTCCATTAGAAACCCGACGTTATATTCCCACACCTGACCGTCAACAATAACCAACGCCTATCATATTACTTGTACCAACCTCACCCCCAAGAAAAAATAAAAACATACCTCATTCAAAACACTCTTGTCTAGCCATAACGGGCGCTCCCTATGGGATGATGGATCCCTATGATGCGGCTGTACCAAAGCTTTCTTCGTACACAAAATGAAGAACAAATATGTAAGAGAGAAAACCTTAACGGTGAAACTTAATATCGTTAAGCTGCAGCTTTACTCAATAAGTTCTCGAGAGGATAGTTGATTGTCTTAGGAGAAGAGGTCTCGCATATACTTAAGTAGAATTATATTGCCAGCTCCTCTCCATCACTTCTAAGCTCACCACCATCACTAGCACGCCCATCTCCTCTGGGCCTCGGGCTAACATCCTTCCAAATGTTTGCCTGCTCCGCTAGTTCATTATGCGGCATGAAGTGTTCATACAGTTTCCTGATACATACATCCGGCTGCAGGAGAAATCTCTTCACATCGTGGTCCTGTTAGTGGCAAACTAACAGGTTACTGATAAGCAAGTCCAATATCGAACTCACTGTCCCATATGTATTCGTCTATGCAAGTCCTTCAGACCACCATTCAATGGTGCCACAACGTTCTGCAAGTCTATCGTCTTCTACTGTCTTCGACACAATAGCTTGGTCTACGGACTCCTGTGATGAGGCACTTGAGTCATTGGCGTATACGGGCCCTACCTGGAGCCATTGATGTTAAGTACGTCTACCAAGACAAGACTACTATGATCTAGAGTTCGCTAACAACCTCCAGATATCTTACAGTCTTTCAGGATCATATGGGTGTCACAGGTCTACCACTTAACTGGAGGCCTCCCGGTCTTCCAGCATATCTCCCATACCTACCACTGTAGGCTTATAAAGATCACTGGTATATACACTCAAAAATAATCTTTCGCGTAACCATTCGATCGCCCCAAGCCCCCTCATATATCCTGCGAACAGCTTCCGGTTGACTGGACGGTAACAACGTATACAGTTTTACGCCGCAGTTTTCAATCATAGGCTTTTACTAGTTAACTAGCAACTACCCATCTATAAGCCCATGACACATTGTTCATACATCGGGGCCAGAGGGGGGTGTTGGACTCAGATTTTCCAATGTTCTTCCAAGGCGAGATTTTCATCGCTTCCAAGTACTACCTCGAATTACCCGATTGAGCCCATATTCAAACCACCTGTATAATCTCGTGTGACAAACAACCCTATGATTTCATTCAGAACTTCGCGTAACCTTTTACACTCATGGTAGGGTAACTCCTCTCCAAATATAGGGTAACTACTTTGCCAAAGTAGGGTAACTATACTCTCTAAGGTAGGGTAACTTAACAACTTAGGTACGGTAACTTGCTAGGACTCTTGGAAGCCTTCCGATCCTGCAGCATAGACTTTCCTTACCTACCCAGTAGACCTTTCTAGTTCGCAGTCTAAGAATTACTATTTGCTAAGCCCAGATGGTAACCCTTTGGTAGAGTTACTAGACTAGCCTAACCGTAACCCTTCCGGGCTCCGGCATGGGATAAGAATAAGTCTACTGTAAGATCCAGCTGGGTCGTTACACTAGCTCAAGTTTCAAGTCACAGACTAACTCATACAATGATACTTGCTGACTTTCAAAGTATTTGGACAACTTGGCTCAATTTTTAGTAATAGACTTGGCGCCAAGATGTCTGTATACTTTCTTTTTTTTTTCTCTTTTTTTTTGAAGCGTTTTAACTTTATTAACTATCAGCAACTACAACTAACTAATAACAGTGCTAAACTGTTTTCCATTCAAAACACTTGAGTATTTCGTAATAACCCTCTAACGAGTTCAGCACACCTTCAAGAATCCCTGAACGGGTCACTGCCAACAATCCTCCCGCACTAAGATATTCCACCAAGAACTAATTACAACACCCTGAGATAATGTCAGAGCCTCCAGATGGCTTACCTCATCCAGCGCCTCTTAGCAGCTCCCCCCAATTAAGGTAAACCATCCATCCACCGTCCTCACTTAGCCCTCGCACGGGAAACACCCAAAAATAAGAACAATGAAAACCAAATCATAAAATCCTACCAACCCAAATAGCACAATCCGCCCGCTTCATACCTTCTTCCACATCCAAAAGCACTACAAACACCACCCCCAGGATCCCTAGGAGTCCCACCTACCAATCCAAAACCTCTTCCCACGCCGCGCAACCCCTTCCTTGAACCCGTCGGCACAACAACATCCTCCTCCCTATCCAACTTCACAAACTCCCACAGAATCTCCTTTCTACCTCTGACAAAACTCTGAGCCCGGAACACTACTATTCCCTTTCAAACTGCCTCCAACTCCTCCCTCCTCTTCACCAGCCAGTGCTGATGCTCTTTCAATCTCCTTTTTCTCCTCCTCTTTTCAACCATCCATGCAACCAAGGGCTCACTCCTTCTGGAGCCAGGCGCCTGCACTGCCACACCACAGAACGCCACCCCAGCTACTTCCTCCTCAGGCACTGACATGTCATCCTCAGCCACCGCCAAACAAGCCTCCGAAGACTCCAAACCAGGTAGCCTCACCCGTGCCACCACCACCTTCTCTTCCTCAACCGTGAACAGGACCCCGTCATCCCTACCCACAAACTCCATCTTCTGCCTTTAACCTGGATCACAATTCTGGGAATTGTGAGCTCCCCCTCACACAACACAAACCGCAAATTCCACTCCATGATACCTCACTAACTGTTTCTCAGCCAAAGCGAATCTAGCAGAAAGCACCATAACATGATGCCTCAACTATGAAATCTTCACCTCCTGAGTGAAAGACTTCTCCACTACCCTTGCTAGATCACCTGACAGAGCACCCTGTGCCGACAACAGTTTCGAATTTGCCTTCTTAGCCATTACCAAAGTGAACAGCAGAGTAGATAGTATGAATAAATAAAGATAAAGATAATGAAATCCGATGGATAGACAAGTTTATCGATGAAAATAAACCCAAGTGTTGGCTTGAGAATAAAGACTTGTAGCTATCATGATGAAAAAATCAAGGAGGTTGATTGGTCGAACCCTGTAATATGACAAGTCACCTGGCGGTCAAATTTCAATGACTAGGGTTGTAACAGACACGGTCCTGTCCGAATACTTTGAAAATCTGCTATTATATACCCACCGCATCGCCTGCGCAAGCGCTAGCTGCGCGAGTGTAAATGAGACTTATCATACGAGTACGGTGTTTCAAGGTACCTAGATCGCTAATCCGGGGGGAGAGAAAAAGCCTCGTGGGAGCGAAATCAACAGCAAAAACAAAAAAGTCGCCATCGTGGAATTGGCGTTGTACCTTTGTAGTAGAATGAGTGCGGGAAATATGATCTCCGACTGGGGGGTTAATTAACTCCGACCCTCAAAGTCCGACACGGTGGGTTACGCCCGCGCGCCGGGAGCATCTTTCTTCCTCACTGCGCTTCCTTATCCGTAAGAGTGATGTCTCATCCCAGCATGTATTGTATGAATATATTGTATATATATATATATCCGCTTTTGCTGGAGAGACGTCCGCCTTTCTGCCCTGGTGGGCTTCATGACACCGACTTGCTCCGCCCGTTCATAGCGGTCAACGAGAGTGGCGGCCCTAGGTTTTTCCCGTGCTCTTGAGGTTGGAGTCTTTCGTCCTCGGAAGAGTTTCACTCCTCCTCCCTCCTGCCCGCTCTCGGCCGCCAGCTCGGTGATGTGTCTGGTCTGTTGGGAGTGCCATATTTCCCAGCCGATTACTTATCCGAGGCTATGCGCCCTTGACTGGCAGCATCCCGGGAGCATGCACACCAAAGAGGTATTCCCGGTGTTGATCCTGCCCTGATCGCTAGGGCACGACACGCAAAGGTCGTTGGGCAGTCCTCGTCTTTAATTCTCCAGACCGGCCCAGCATAATAATAAATTATTATTGATTAAAAATCCCATTACCGGTGCATAATAGCCGTGTCTTTCCAGACATACAAGTGCACCAGGTTCCCATATGTCACAAGTCCCAAGCGTATATACAACTCCCCCTTCCCTAAACCGCCCAATTACTCCCCCCCGCTGTAAACTAACCTAACTGGTTCCTCCCTACCCACGCACCTCCCACCACAAGCTCTATAAACACCCATCCCACCGACGCTCCTACCCTCTTTTATTCTCCTCGCCCTCTCGGGGAATAACTCCCTCCACCTCTCGTTCCCGTATCCACACGCTTCGTTGACATTAACCCCTTCGTTCCACCCCTGATGATAAGCCAACGGCCATGTAATCACCATTTCCCCCGGAAACTGTCGAACAAGTATACTCCTCACACCCGCTCCCTCAAGCGTCTCCCGGGGTAGATAGATACTCTGATGCCTGATAAACTGCGAGCAATTCCCAGCGTTGGGGATGCTCGCTGTGATAAAGTCTTCCAGGGCGGTGAAGTCCCGCGGTGAGCAGACGCGCCATGATTTGGGCGCCCCCGAGTGTTGGTAGTTTAGGGATAGTGCGTTGTAGTCTTCCGTATGTAGGGCGAACATGGTGTATGCTTGGCCGATGTATAGGTATGGTGTGTGGATTCCTGTCACGGCGGTTATGTTATCGTGGAGGACGTTACCCGGGAGCGATATTAGTTTTGGATCGGAGATTGAGAGGTAGCTCCGCAGGTCGTCCGTTATGTCGTTGTCTGAGGAGTATTGGGTTGCGCCGTCCCGCGGTATTCCCGTGAGGATGTTGTTCCACTGACGACCTCGGAAGCACATTTTAATCTCCGATAGGGGGGCGGTCGGTCGGGCCGGGGCTTGGATTATGTCTCGCCATCGCGATGCTGATATCATACGCTTGCTCGAAGAAGTCACATGGTATATTGGGGTTAGGTTTGATTTTGACGAAGGGTGGAGGGGGAGCCGCTGGGTCATCGTGTAGAGTTCAAGATCTGGTGGGGCACTATTGCTCTCCGAGGAAGGGATTGGCGGAGACTCATTCCTTCGCACAGCCCATATCAGTCAGCATGTGTAACCCCATTGCCCAAGAGAAAAAGAAAAGAAAAAACATGGGACGAAATAGAAGCAAGGAAGCTAATCACTGTCGTAGATCATGATTTTGATCAATGTGGGAGGGATATGAATGGGGGGGGGGAACAAACCATCCTTCGGGAATCTTAACCTTCACAACGCCCATCTCCACCCCAATCGCTTCGAGAATGCCCATCATCTCCACAAATCGGCTCCGAAAGTCCTCCAAAGAGGGCCGAACGAGGAACACTCCTGGCACCCGCGTATCCCACTGATCCTCGCGTACCGCATTTAACCAATCCGGTAACCTTGGTAAGCGTACTCCCCCGTTGCAAACCTGCGTTTCCAAACCGATGAACACTTTATCAAATAATTCGTTCTCAATGGTAGCTACCGATAATTTCGGAGAGAGAAAAAATTCACCGACCGATCAGCACACGCGACCGATACAAACAGTCAAGGTTGTAAAAATATCATTTTTATTTTTTTTCCAAAGGTATGACTACTCACTACGCCTGCGCTTTTCCCAGCCTTCCTCCTCCTCATCAACTTTTCGCTTCTTGTTGTTGGTGCTGCCGTAGTTGTTGTTCCGTCGCTGCCTAGGCTCCCCGAAGATTGGTATGCCGGGTAGTTCCTCTGGACGAAAGACTTCGAACGTGATTCCCGCGTGGGAGATATGTTTCGCGATTTTTGTAGGAGGAGGAGCGTCGGGATTCTCCATATTCGAAAAGAAAACGGAAAATGAGAATGAATAGGAAAGGAAAGGAAAGGAAAGGAAAGGAAATGAACGGAAGAAACGAAAGGAAAGGAAGGAAAGGGGTGGGACAAGGAGAATAAAGAATGGGCGAAAAGTGAGAATAGGGGAGAAAGGAGGAAGGAAGGAAGGGAAAGAGAGGTAACTTGAAGTTTGAGTTTGTTACGTAGCCAACTAGATTCGTTCCGTCCAATCCAAGTCGGGTTATGGGCAGCCGTACGGGCTATGGTACGGGCTATGGGTTATGGGCTATGGTTGCAGGTTGTCATTATGGTGCAGGGCTCAGAATAAAGTGTGATAGCTTGGCCTCCCTTTGTCTGGGTGAGGAGATTCCAAATGCGGAAGTGCGAGACCAAAGATGCGGATGATCTGCACGAGCTAAGCGATCCACGATATCTCACTCGATAACGCGTTCAACCTCCCCCTTGCTGTAGAGGGAGGTATAATATCACCGTGACGAAGAATCTTCCAAACCCATCATCGATTCTGTATCGGCAGTTCATGCTACCTCATTTCGAATTACATCTCCCCCCTCTCCAAACTCCTGAGCAGGAATGAGTCTATAATTCCACTTTTACCACCAACCGGAAACGACTTCAAATCCCGCGGCCTAGGAAACACCGATGTTTCGGGAGCCCAGTCTCCATCTCGCGTGATTTGATCCCAGGTCGCCGTTTTTTTTTTTTTGGTTTCCGCCCCCCACACAAACCGGCAGGAAAGAAGAAGTTAGGACGTTCATGTTCTGCCCTTGTTTCTATACCTATCTTACCCTAGGGAAGACTCCACCATGTGGGGGACCATCCCACCACAAACCCGTAGGAAATGATGTAGCTTGCCAAACGCAACTTGGCGGTAATTTTATCGCACGAATACATCGTTATTACCCTGCCCCGCTCGATAGAACATGGCACCGTTGATACCGATTTTCCCGAGAAACGGCCCTTCCTTTAAGGTCAGCGATTTGATTGGGTGATAGGTGCTGGGTTGACGTGTTTTTAGTTCTGTTGAGAGGCCAATTACTGGTTCGTGATATCGAATATCGGGTTGACGGATGGCGAAGAATAAACTACACTCTACCGAGCCGTGGCACTGAGCTTGCTATGCCGGGTAAGAGCAACCGTTGGGGATGAAGCTGGGTGGACGAGAGGCCGGTCCCGCGGTATAGTACCTAATTTTGCCTTTCCCGCTTTCGGTATTTGAGAATGAGATGCTATGGTGCCGACCGCTCAGAGAGGTGGGAATTATCCCCGAAAAACCCCCGAGGCACGCATCTCCGCAGGAATCAATTCTCATAGTCCGTCTTCACTACTTAAGTATGCTGTGGGTTATAAGCTTTCGTCTGTTGGTATTATATGATACTTGAATCATACCGAGACAGACCCGACACTCTCAAGGCTCAAGGGTTGCGAATTTCGCCAGAATTTTAGAGGAGATAGTATTATGGCCTACGAAATCGCGGTGTTTCTTTTGCCTCACCCACTGAAAATGGTCTATGGCTAATAAAAGCTAAGGTGCTAATTGCGGGGTTGATAGTAGCGATCGCTGAAGGACCGTAATATGTACCGTGCCGTAGATAAATGACGGTGTATCCTATAGGTGGGTTAGTTGCAACACCGGATCTACTGTACGCTTAGAGGTTGCGCTTGAGCAATATAGAGCATCTTGGACACCAGGCCATCGGGAAAGCTACTCTGTAGAGGGTTAGAAATTCCCTTTTTCCCACTCCTACTGGGAGACAAAGTCTTTTTAGTCGGAGGTGTGTGTCGGGGGCCGGTGTTGTGTTGGGCGGTTCCGTGGATATCTTGTGGATGTGGAGCACTATCATGATGAACCGGCCATACTGATGGCCCTTCTGAACAGGAATCGACCTCAGTATGAATGTATCGGGGTATCATATTGTTTTGAAACGCGCAATCATGGAACGCCATTTACCTAGCACCCATAGGGTATCGGGGACCTGACAAGATATCCGCTAATAACCGAGGCCACGATATCTCGAGACCACTCCTGTCCGGCTAGGAACAGGTCCACACGCCTCTCCATTACTCGTAGTTCATCTCGGGGCGGGGTATGGAGAGTTTAGGCCCCGTTTGGTACGCCCGGATTTGGACTTCGGGCAATCCAGATTTTGGACCGGGTCTGGACTTTCGGTCCAGTAATGTTTGGTTGGCCCGGACCGGATGGATTTTCTTTGTGGGCTATAATACCGTATCATAGATCAAATTTTCTAATCTGGACTTTCAAAGTCAGACTCGTGCTTTACCCTGAAGAAAAAATTTCTCTTAATCCTATCATACCATGATAGTATTAATATCCGAGATGATATTTTTCCTCCTTATCTTTATAGATTTTGATCTGATACACAAATGATCAAAGATTAACGAAAGTCTATATCTAAATCTGGGAGTGTTTGGTAGGACCAAGATCGCAAGTCAGGATTTTAAGATTTTGGACTTGGTCTTTCAAGTCCGGACTTGAGGCCCAAATTATGGCCTGGTCCGGGCGTGCCAAACGGGGCTTTAGAATGGATTCTCCGGCGGCGGGAAAGCTACTACGAATATGCTATGCGGGGCTGTGGGTTTATAGCTCCGGGTTCCTTCCCATTAATCGGGACTAAAAGGACCTCGAGAGCCACACAGGTAATGGGCACATCGTCATTCCATTACATCAACCAAAATTGAAGCCTGTGATGGTGCCTTCGTCCATTCCGGGGGGGTGGGGTGGGCAGTGGGATGTTTCGTCTTCTGGGTGGGATCTGGATCCATCTGCGGTAGTCAGGCCTCGATGTCGGTTGATCTCGCAATGGTGGTCCACACTTGAGTATCGTATCTATTCGGATAATTCGGATTCAAAAAGCACAGGAGCTTGTATAAAAAGTCCAGTGAAGCGCCATACACTCAGATCTGGGCAATGCCTGTTTGACTCTTTAACTTCGAAACCACAGCTATTGTTGTCCAATCTCCAAACTATCTTTCAACGGTTATTCCTTGGATAAGAAATAATGAGATTCGCGGTTGCTATCCTTGCGGTTGCCTTCCTGGTAGCATTCGCTGCTGGCCAGAGTAAGGTTTGGTGTCTCCTCATACTTGGATTATGACACAAATTCTGATATTCTGTAAAAAAAGGTCATGCAGATTGACGATGGCCAGGTTCAAGGCCCTGCACGTCCGTATTTGGTATTAACCCCCGCGTCTCCAATAGAACCTTCTAATGAGGTGGAACAGGTCAAAACATCTACCCACTGCCCGGCCCCGGTATTAAAACCCTCTGCGTCTCTAATAGAAAACCTTCTAATGAGGCGGAATAGGTTATCAAACCTACTCCCTGCCCGCATGTGGTATTAAACCCCCCCGCATCTTTAATTTCATGAAATCTTCTAATGAGGTGGAACAGGCTGTCACACCTATTTACTGCCCAGTAGTTGCTCCGCCTGCTCCCCCGAAAGTAAGTGGTGCAAGGTTTCGCTCTGGACAAGCCCCACCCGCTTCGGGGTCTGGGGTTGTAGTGTGCACTGCTGATGACCAGATTCAGATCCATAAACCAACTCCGAGTGCCGCACCATGCCCCCCGATACCTTTTGAAGGTGGCGCCCTCGCGAGAAAGTACCCCATTGGTGGAGCGGTGGCGGTGTGCGCTGTTGCTGTTGCTATCGCAATGGTTTAGATACGGGTTCGGGAGGGAGGAATATTTCGAATGGGCTTCTTCGGAGTTGCCACTATAAAAAAAGACTTGATTTCGTTCTTAGGTGCTATGAGCTGTGGATGGTAAGAAAAATGTAAGTCGCAGGAAGTATTTCGTGCATTGGGGGTTTTTTTTGGGGGGGGGGTCCTCGCTATGTATCGGTATTCTGGAGGGAAGGGCAGGAGTGATATGGGAAGGCTGGAAAAAGGGGTGGACGAGCGTGATGCTCACCGGGATTACTAGCAAACACACTGTAACAGTCTGCGGGATACTTTTGCGGTTGCTGGATAATCAATCAAACTGTCCAATCCCATCCTTTATTTGATACTCCACATGTGACAAACGAATATGTCTGAATATCTATGTCGCAAGAGGCTCCTGGAGAGGAGCCAGGACCGGAAGTGGTCAGTGGTAAGAATTATTAATGTTGATGTTAGAACTGTGGTCTATCGGGGGTTAGCTAAAGCAACAAAGCAAGCAAAGCTCTTTGGGTCTGCCTATAGCCTCACAGGAAGGGGGCCGGAGTTTAAGTGGAACACACGAACCATGGTGGTTGAGATTCTAACCTTGGTGATCCCGAAATTCGGCATCGAGAAATACCGGCAGCTAGCGACTGCTAGCTTTCGTAAGCTACCGTACTCGAGTATCGTGTTCGATGAGGTCTTCCATTTCTAAAGGCGAAGTGCAGATCCCGGTCGATGAGTACCATATCGGGACCCGTAATGTGGTCACGTTCTACTTGGCAATTTGAAAAGTCTCCGGACGCTTTGCGCCAAGACAGGCATAAATAAATGCCATGCGTCCGAAGACCCCGTAAACGTCCAAGTACAAACTGCTATTGCGTACCGCCAAATTGTGAGGCTCTGGCGGGTTTTGGCTCTATGCAAATGGCAGTCCGTTTCCAAAACGTCACCACATTACTGGAAGCAATCTTGGTACAGTGCATTATCAATACTCTACGAGAAACCGCACTTCCGGGCACAGCACATACGATAGGGTGCGAACTGCCTTTTCTTCTTCTCCCACACCTCGATGAGTAAAGGTATCAATCAGGGACAAGGACCCTTGATTATGCTTGATACAATCCGACACCGGGGCACAGTGCTTTTGGCCTTACAAGTTCCTACCGCAGAACTCCTCGCTTATCAATAATAACGAGTTTTTGAGTAAGTTCACCGGTATTCGGGAATTGGGTTGGTTGCTGGGCACCACAATATCATATGATGCCACCAAAACTCCAATCTCCCAGGGACGTTGGAATTGCCTTTCCTAGTAAGGTCTGTTGTGCGGTATTTTTATTTTTAATCGAGGGATGAAGGAGAATCTTCCCGCTGTGTTTCCTCCCCTTGATCCGAAGGGGGAAATTCTGGACGTCAATTCTCAATTGTTCTGGTTCCTACGGTATAATACGGCAGCAACCCTCTTCCTGCGTGTAACCGGGGAGGTGGGATGGGGATCATGGTGTGGTCTATCTTCCGTAATCCACCACCACAACAACCGGCACTGTACTGTATGTGGCGGATTACCGCCCAACAAGAGATAGAAGTCTTAGAACGATTCAATGGCACTTATTGGGATAACGTGGCTGGAGATTTGGGTGGCGGATCTGGCATAGTATGGACACCTTTTCTTCAATATGGCTGTGGTAGATTAAGAACTACCACTGCCAATCGATCTTCATTATTAAAGTTGGGCATTTTATTGATTGGAACTCGGGGGTATCCTGGATCCATTTATTCGATGCGGTCACCGATACTCTCTCTGCGGATCATGAATATTGAATTTTGGTGGAATGTTCGCACCGTGCCACTGCCCTCGATGGAACCCGTTGCAACGTCTGATGCTAGAATGAGATCTCCTCTCACCAAGGAGCTTGCGGGATGCTTTGGTGTTATGCTGAATGGAGGGACAGCCAGCACGAGTACCGTGCTCGTGCTATTATACCGGTGTCATACACGCTGGTATCTGAATTTCACAGTGGACAGTTTCCGGGGAACACTGGATGTGTAACACAGGATGAAGGGAGTTATGACGGTTGCTCCCGCACATCATCCCGCAAAAAGGCGGGTTGCCTGTAGGGGATTCCCTTTTTGGCATGATGATATATCAAGGCTCGGCATGTTGATAAAGTGGCCCTCAAACAACGCGCCCTATGTCACACACACCTCAAGCTTGGACGCGTCTTACCAGTCCAAGGGCTAAAAAGTCCTTTTACCTTTTCCCTCCCACGCGTCTCCTTCTCACACCACGGGAAACTTTACGGAAGATCATCAATTCTGTGTCCACGGGATTGAAGTTCCTTCTTTAATTCTTTTTCAATCTTTTAATTCTACCTTTAGTTTATTTACCCGGAGAGGTCAGTCTGTCTTACAAATCAGAATAATATTTCGTTGTGGGAGTCACCACAATTAAAGATTACATCCTTTCTTTTTTTCGCCCCTTACTTGCCTCTATTAATTTATGGGAGACCGCTAACTGTTGATGTTGGAAATAGTCGGAACTCACTTTGGCTTTTCCGTTTTGTACTTTTACCACTGAAACATGACTACGTCTCGAGGCCGCGGCCGGAGATCGGTTACGGCAGCTACCCAGTCTGGTGATGATGGTGATGATACTAGACTGCAGGATTCCGCGTCAAATGAGGATGAGCTTGTTGTAATGCCTAAACGGCGGCTCCAGCGGGGGAGGCCGAGAGTTGATAGCGATGTGGATAGCGATAGCGGTGGCGGTAGGAAGAAGAGCGATGAGTATCACGACGACGACGAAGATGAAGAGGAGAGGGAGACAACCCCGGCACGGAAGAAAGCGGCGATTGAGGGGGGAGGGAAATCGAGGTTGTTTATGGCAGCAGTTGAAGGTCAGCTCGTATTTCATTGCCCTGGTCTTTGATCTTCGAAACGAACACGGCATGCATGTTTAGCATATATCTTTTTACTGTACTGTGGCTGGCCATCGCCATCTTTGCTTATTGTGTCACCGTGTTCATACTGTCAACTGGGGGCTCTCTTCGACTTATTTAATCATCTCGTTTTTTTTTTTGGATTCAGGCTAATGAATGTGTCGCAGTTCCCGTACGCAAGTCCGTAGTAATGTCGCCCATGTTTGGATCCGTGTCGGCCAAAAAAGCAACTAAGCAGCTATCCATGGACAATTATTTCGGCAAAGCGACGAATCGTGCCCCTATAATAGTTCCGGAATTTGTAAAACCAAGAGGAAAGGGCAAAGCCATCGCGGTAGAAATTTCGCCACCAGCTCCTAAAGCGAAAGTGAAAAGAGAACGGGCACTCGAGAAGAGTGCTAAGGCGCGCTCCCGGTCGGCAAAGGGAACTGATGATGAATCGGATTTTGTTGTTTCTGGCGATCCTGAGGATGCTGAGAGTGAGGCGACGGATGGTGTTTTTCTAACGGAGGATGAGGGTGATAATGGTGCGGTGATCGACGACGAAATCGACGACATTGTGGTCGATAGACCAAAATCGAGATCCAAAGTCAAGGTCACTGCTACCGGAAAGGTGAAACATGTATCCGTTTCTAGACCTTCAGGGTTGAAAATTATACCTCGTGAAGGGGATCTTCCCCCTATTTCCGATTTACAACAAATGTTCGACGATATCGTTTCACGGCTTCCTGATTTGGAGAGTCTATTTGGAGAGAGCGGGGGACGCAAATTGAGGGTTGCCACCATGTGCTCGGGAACCGAGAGTCCTTTACTTGCCTTGGGATTGATGGGCAGGAGCATGAGGAGTCAAGGCATAGGAAAACTCGAGATTGAGCATGTATTCAGTTGTGAGATTGAACTGTATAAGCAAGCGTAAGCTAGTTCTGAAGCTGCTTTTGGGGTCGTTATGCTGATGTTGTTAAGCTACATCGAGAGGAACTTTAAGCCACCTATCTTGTTTAGGGATGTTAGAGAACTTGGACAGGACGTAGCGTAAGTTGATTCAAGCCATGGTGGCACCAAGTAGAAGCTAATAGTTGTAGTACTACGGCGTACGGTGCCAAGGTTCCCGTTCCCGGAAACGTTGATTTGCTCATTGCCGGTACATCTTGCGTAGATTTCTCGAATTTGAACAATAAGAAAAAGGGCCTTGAGGATGTCGGAGAATCGTCAGATACTTTCCACGGAATGATGAGATGGGCAATTCGCCATCGTCCCACCGTTATTATCCAAGAGAACGTACAGGGCGCGGCATGGACTCAGATGAGGGCGGAATACGTTGAAGCTGGATATTCCGCTGAGTTTGTATCCAATTTCGACTCCAAGAATTACTACGTTCCCCAAACCCGGCAGAGAGGGTACTTGTTCGCGGTAGATAAGAAGAGTAGTAGCATCCCCAATCGGTGGATTGATGCTATGAAAAGTCTTCGCCGCCCGGCAACTTGCACCCTCGAGGCTTTTTTGCTTCCGTCCGACGATCCTAGAATCCATCAGGTTCGGATGGATTTAGCGATGAAACGTGATGGATCTAAGAAGACTGCGAGATCCGTTGAGTGGGAGAAATGCGAGGGCCGTCACCAGAAGGAGAGACTTCAACAAAAGCTTGGCCTCAAGAGACCGATGACCCAATGGGAGGAAGGCGGAGTCTGTAAGATGTTGGACTTCGCATGGCAGGATTGGGGAGCCATGCAGGTTGACCGTGTTCTCGATTTGATGGATATTAATATGTTGACCCTGGCGAAGGAAGGAATCGACTGTAATTATAAGGAGTAAGTCTACAAACCTTATTCTCGATACGGCGACCACTAACACGTCGCAGGCAGTTTTGGAATCTGTCCCAAAATGTCGACCGCAATACTTTTGGAAAAGCGAACGGCATCTGTCCTTGCCTCACTCCACATATGATTCCGTACCTTACCGATCGTGGCGGTCCGATGATTGGGCTTGAGGCGCTAGCTATGCAAGGTCTTCCAATAAACGAGTTACTTTTGACGAGGGAATCTACGCAGGAGCTTCAAAATCTTGCCGGAAATGCTATGACTTCGACTGTTGTAGGAACCGCCACCCTGGTCGCCCTGTTGCTTTCCAAGGACGTGTTACGACCTCCGAATGACGATGGCATGGATGTCGATGTCGATGACCTGGATATCTCGACGAGGATTGGTGGAGACGGGCAACTTAAGCAACGACCTCTGGACTTGTCAACTACCCAAGCTTTCAAGATTTCCGACCTATTGAAGTTGGCGTCACGAAGTTCCCGTCTATGTGTTTGTGAGGGTCGATCGGACATGACCTCTAGTTTGCTTTCTCGTTGTGGGGAGTGTGGCTTTTCAAGTTGCGAGAGATGTGGTGGTAGACCTGAACACGCTTACCAAGCCCTCAACGTTCACGATCGGCTTGCACCTTTGGCATTCGAGGATATGCTGAAAGGAGTTTTACCTATGTGTTTGGTTGTTGCCGGGATCACTAAAGAATTCCTCGAGAGTCTGAAGACTGCCAACTCTACAGCCGCCAATCATATATCACCTCCGGATTGGCGCATGTTTCTCAGTCTTATCCTCGATGCGACCTCCGGAGAGTTTAGGTTCACGAATCTGAAACGTCAGCAAATCTGGAGTGTATCTTACGATGCTCCAGCGGCAAAGTTGGAACTCCTACTCGACCCAAACCAGCCGGAGTGGAGGTTGTTCGCCAAGTGCCCCACATCCGAGGGTGTCAATAGCCGAAAGCGTGCAATGTGCAAAGCGCCTATGGCTCGTATGCGATTATTGAATGCCCAGGATATTATGGATTGCGGAGTCGAGGTGTGCTTACCTACGAGATACGATTTCAATCTGACCTTAGAGGGGGAGGGTGACTTGGTGGAATCTTGGGAAGCTCAACTTGGTCTTCAGGACTCTAAGTATGCTGAAAGGAAAGTTTGGTCCTATATTCGGATGACTGTTCCTGACGAAGCAAAAGAATGTCTTGACCGTGATCTTTCTGGCCTCTGGAAGCTTCTTCCTGCATGTGGGACCTCTAACGGCGCTCTTCACAAGCAGGTTGACAGTGATGGTGGCGCACAACTATTTTTCTTCTTGGATCCTACAAAATGTGGTGAACCTAAGCATGACCCCTTTGTCTTTTCGGTCAGCCCTAGAAGATATGCCTACGGAGAACAGCGCCCACTTGTTGCGAAATTAGACCCTAAGTTTAGATCATTCGGTGACAATAAACCACGGGTTGTTGGATGCCATGTTGATGGACAATGGGTTGTGGCTAAGGGCTCCACCCTTAAGCCGCCCTCCGCTTCCACGCAAACCGTGAGCCAGGCAGTTTACGCTACCCCGAGTAAGAAAGGGTTGAAGATTAGCGTCACTAAGGCTAGCTGTGCTGTTGCCAATGCTATCCTTACTTGTCGGGTTCCGTTGGCGAACCAGGCTGAGGGGGTGTGGCCAAAGGGCGTCTGGAAGCAAGTCGACAAGATTCACGAGAGAAATACGTTCGAGAGTCTGGCGTGGCTTACTGAGCGTGTACGATCTATGCACCATCTATCAAACTGGAGTGTGCTGGATCTTCCCGAGGACCACACCAATTGCGAGCGATGTGCCCCTACGCCGCCAAATCTTCGTTGGGTTATGAAAGGGAATAAATTTGTTCCTATGGAGGACACTAAACAAGCTGCGCCATACGAACGTGCGCTAAAAAATAGACCCCCGCCTTTCGTCACACAGTTGATGCTTGAGGATGATAGCACTGGCGTTTTGAGGATTGGTCTGAATATTCCAACACTCGTTCATAGAGCATTGTCAAGGCTTCCATCTGAAGGTAGAGAGGAAATGCCGATGCTGAGTTGGCGATTGACCACCGACTATATTCCGGAAACTCAGCTTACACTTCCTGCGTTCGATTTGACAAGTAACAAGAAGGACCAACCGCACACCCAACCTCCGAGATTCATTATCAAGTTGAGACCAGAGCAACTTAGATCGCTAAGTTGGATGATGGCGCAAGAGGAAGAGGATGCTATCCCTTTTGTTGAAGAAGAGATTTCTGAAGCTCTTTTGCCACACCTTAATTGGCGAGCGGAGGGAAAGGCGGAGCGCCCTATCGAGGTCCGTGGAGGTGTCCTTGCTGATCAGGTCGGATATGGTAAAACCGCAATCACATTGGGATTGATTGACTGTTCTCGTGATAATATCAAACTCCCTGAAGATGTTGATGGTCGTATACCTGTTAAGGCTACTTTGATCATCGTTCCGGCACATTTAACCAACCAGTGGCCTGCCGAAATCAACAAATTTACCGGCAGTAATGCCTATAAGGTTGTTAAGATCCAGAGTCAGGCTCATCTTAATGCTTTGACTATTACCCAAGTGATGGCTGCGGATATAATCGTTGTTGCCTCCACACTTTTCAGGAGTGACAAGTATCTTGGTAACCTGGCTGGATTTGCCGCCACGAAGCCTGTTCCATCCTCGGAAGGCAGACGCTTCAATGCGTGGCAGAAGGTCGCTCTTCGGGACCTCAAAGAGCAAGTGAACAATCTTCGTGATGGTGGCGCCGAATTTGTTCGACAGAGAATCGACGACAACGCGAAGGGCGTTAGCGATGAAGACAGCGACGCAGAGGAGATTGTGCGCAACAAACGTCTCATCGGGAAGGCTTATGTCGAAGAAGTCGAGAAGCAGGCCCAGGCCGGTGGAAAGCGCAAGAGGCCGAAAGTTGAAGCCTCGGACGGAGAATTTAGCTCGTCTGCGAGCGGGTCTGGTCCGTCGAAGAGGAGCAAGGTGGCTCCTGTCGTGGTTGGCGATCCTTGGGGTCTTCGGACGAGTGCTGTGGTGAGGGATTGGAAAAGTATGCACGCACCGCCGTTCGAGATGTTCCACTTTAATAGGTTAGTTGTCGATGAGTATACCTATCTTAAAGGACAAGTGCATGCTGGCATCACTTGCTTGAAATCTACTTTCCGCTGGGTGTTGTCTGGAACACCACCATTGGACGACTTTGCCGATGTTAAGACTATATCTGTGTTTTTGGGGATTCACTTGGGTATTGATGATGATATGGTTGGGAAGGTTGATAATAGGAAGAAGATCAAGAAGGACAGGACCAGTAAGCATTATCTGCTACATTAGTTTTATGATTTGCTAATTTCGTGGCTAGGTGTCGAGGCGTTTACAGCATTCAGGGAACTGAGATCGCCGGGATGGCATACACGAAGGCATGAGATTGCCCAGAACTTTCTTAATCAGTTTGTTAGGCAGAATATCGCCGAGATCGATGAAATTCCTTTCGAAGAACACATCGTCCCTATCACTCTTCCCGCAGCCGAACGTGCTATTTATTTGGAGCTTGAACATCATCTCCAGGCCTTGGAAATGAACATCCGGAAGTCGAAAATTAAGATCGACAACGACAGAGATAAGAGGCTGCAAGAATCTCTTGGGGACAGTGCATCCGCTGAAGAAGCTCTACTTAAGCGTTGCTCTCACTTTGTTTTGGATTTCAGCAAGGAGGATGAGGAAAACGCTGTTCAAGCGTGTGAAGTTATTGTCAAGGATCGTAAACGTCAACTCACCAGCTGTCGTGAGGAAATCCGTCAACGCCTCGTTGACTGTCTGAAACGTCACAGGGAGATTCCGAAGGATTCCTTCCCTATAGCATCCGGTGATCACTTTGGCACCTTCCTCAAGACCACCCTCGAAAACGGTATTGGGGATCCAGAAGCCGGCGAGGACATCGTCGCGTTGATCAACCAAGTCAAGGGTAATGGGAAAGGTCCTAAACCATTTTCTGGCATCCCTAGCGTTGTTGGTGTCGATTTCCTCAAACCTATTAAGTCTTCCAAGAAGACTAAAGGCAAAGGAAAAGCCGATGACGATGATGATGCGGAAGTCTACATAGAGCCCTGGCCAAAGGCAATGGAAGACAAAGTCCAGCAACTCCGCGATCGCACCGCAGTCCTTCGTGCACTTGTCCGGAAAGAACTTGTTGGACGCCATCGCTCACTCCGTTACTTCCGCATTGTCCGCGACCTCCAACAATTTGGCCTCGCCGAGTTTGCAAAGAAGAACTCAATCTCGAATGTCTCCTGTCCCGGGTGCAAGCGCAAGAACCTCCCCGTTTCGGAAATTGCTGTTCTCTCCAGTTGTGGCCACCAAGGCTGCTACACATGTCTCGAGGCCGCAGCGCATAAGCAAGAGTGCCTTACCTCGGGCTGTGACTCTGCTGCTCGCGTCCTCAACGTCGTTAAGGGCGAGAGTCTAGGAACTGAGGATGCGAAGGAGGGAATTGGCAGACATTACGGAATGAAGTTGGAGAAGATGATGCACTTGATACAAAAGCTCATCCCGGCAGACGAGAAGATCCTCGTGTTCGTCCAATTCACAGACCTGATGGAGAAGGTTGCCGAAGTGCTGAAGGAGTACAAAATCGGTTTCCTGCAAATCAAGGGCTCCGCAGCAGCGCAGAGTAAAGCACTCCAACAGTTCCAGGAATCAACCAAGAAGGATAATATCAAAGTCCTACTACTGAACGTCATGGACGAGAGTGCTTCTGGAGCGTAAGTTCCGCTACACCCTTTTTTAATATTCCCAAGTACAACGCAACTAATCATGTGAATAGCAATCTCACAAACGCTAACCACGCAATTTTCCTCTCCCCGCTTCTCACTACGACCGATTACGAGTACAGGTCCTGCGAAACGCAGGCTATCGGGCGTGTGCGCCGCTACGGACAGACCAAGAAGGTGCATGTGTGGAGATTCCTGACGGAGAATTCCATCGATGTGGAGATTTTCCAGGATAGGAGTGGTGCTAAGTTTGCCGGTGTGGAGAAGTTTGTCATGTAACTTGGTTGGGATTAAAAGGTGGTAAGGAGGGATGGAGGGATAAAACAAGGGGGAGTGTGGATCGTGAATGGGTTATGATTCTTTTTTATTTTCTATTATTTCCTTTCTTGGTGTGTTTCTTTCTGTATGTTCTTTATTCCTTTCTCCCTTTACTTGATTATATTCTTTTCCTTCGTGATGAAGTTAGGGGTGGGTGAGTAATGGGCAGATGGAGTGATGGATCATTACGATACACTCATTGACGGCGGATAACTTTCCTTGACTCAAACTTTTATTGATTCATTCATTCTAGGACTAGATAGATAACTTATGGGTGAAAGGGATTGGATGGGGGTATGATGGAACTTTATGTAAAAGTTAGAAAGTCAATGAGACGGTTTATTATGTCATATTATATCATGCTTGTTTTTCTGTTTTGAGTACAATATTGTGCAGGATAGTTTGAGCTCGGGTTTCATTTAGGTCTTTTTTTTCGAAAATTTGTGCTATGAACCGCTCAGAACGAGGATAGTTATAGTACCGGTGATATCGCACAAACTGAATCTTCAAATGCGGGACGATCGTGGCGCCGTGGTTTGCCATCTTGTGATAGCTGTGAATCTCGTCATGGGACATCACTCGCCAGCGACTTCAAGCAACCCGCTTTGGTCCCTTATCGCAGCGTTTGTTCCGCCTATGGGTGTTTGTGTGTATGGGGGTGGGTTGGGGTGGCCGCGTGCGGTGATGCAACTTGGATTGGGATCAGGGGGTGTAGTTAGGTATAATATTTATTATTATTTTTGGGTGCGCTCAATGGGGCAACATTAGTAGGGAGATGCTCTCCAATGTACTGGGCTTTTCTACAGCTGGAGGTCCGTGATCTTCGCGGCCATCTTCCAGACGGAGGGAGGGAGGATGGGTTCTAGGGATTTGCTCCCCCTCTCACTACCTAGCATTTCTTGTACTCGCTCTTGAGGTGCGGGGGAGGTTCTTGATGTGGTAAGTTCATGCATGGGTGTATCGGTAAGGCCAAGGCGTGACCACCACCCTCTTTTTCTTAGAATTTCCGGGGACATTGCGTGTATATAGATTATATTCTATTCCCACTTGTGAGGTCTATCGTCCGGGTCATAGGAATTCCATCATGTAGAGAGTTCTGGGCGGGGGGGCTTTTGTTG